>SOPF01029140.1:33297-45627 GCA_012979155.1 Hypericum perforatum
ATCTTCGAAAATTTTTAATATTAGATTCATACCATTTCTATAGATCTATAGGGTCTACAGAATTTTCTAAAATCCAACTTTTAAATTTCATATAAGATATTTTTGACATAAAATTTGATTTTATATATAAATTTTTAAATAATCATAATGAATGTATAAAAATTAATCGTGAAATATCTAGTATATCAATAAACAAAAATTAGAAGAATCAATTTCATATTATATAATATTTAAGAAATTATAGTTTATAAATAAAAATAATAAGTTCTAGTTAATATCTAATGATGATCTAGTTAGGATAAGATAATATGGTAAAGTTATGTAAAAATTCATATCTACTTACCTTTAACCCACAAGACAAAGAGGCAAGATTCGATATTTAAAATATTGATATTTATGTGATCTCTAATTATACTATAGACTTGCTCCGGCCTGGGATGATATACGTTCACGACATCAGCACGTTGATTAAAAGGGTGACGTTGACTATATAATTTTGATATTCCATGAGCGCACAAGAAGAAGGGCTGATGAAAGAAATCCATACTTAGAAAAAAAAAAAAAAAAAACTGAAGCACCAGCTTGTTATAACTTGAGGAGTTAGATTGAAAAGAGAAAATTCACAAAGACGATGGTTAACGGCTTACGAGTGACGGAAAAGAGGACATATCCGAGGAAGTTGGATGCAGAGAGACGGTGACCTCTACGTCAAGCAAGTAGGCCAACCCTCTCAACATGAGGAGGAGAAGGGAGAGGAATGGCCGATTACCGCCTGCTGTGGGGCCGTGGTTCACGGCCCTACAGAGCGGGCAAGTGCGTCGGACCCGGAACCAGGCGTCGATGCACACCATGTGAAAGCAATGACGGCATCCCGGCAGCCTCCGGAGGCTCTCCCCCTCCATAGGTTCCTCCAGGCAAACCGCGCAATACCCATATTTGTTGTTGCTGCTGCTGTTGCGCCACATTGTCTATGATTGTCTAGTGCTTGGTTACCAACTCTCTCTTATTTGAACTCTGAGTCTCTTTCCATCATCATCATCATCATCACCAATTCACCGTCCAATGCTATCTCATAATAATTGGATATATATATAGAGAGAGAGAGAGAGAGAGAGGGAGGGAGGGAGAGAGAGATTATTATAATACTTATGCCTTTCTTGCACGCCGTACCAGTTGTGGGCCACGTTGGTTTTTATTTCCACTTGAAGCAGCGGGAACAGTTGTGCCTACTCTTTCTCTTTGTCGGATTAGCTTGTGTCCATTACTTCACCACCTAACCTCTCCTCCCTTCAAATTATGCGTGTAACAATCAACACCCGTCTCACAAATACGGATGGAGGCCACCACCCCACCACTATTTAATACACATATCCAAGTGCATCGCCACACCATCTCCACCTTTTTTATATTATATCTTCCTACCAACATCAACCTCCTAATGTCGGACAATCATCCAATCAACACGAGAACGAATTTGCTGACTCACCATTCAATCATCAGCTTTTTAACTAAAATTGACGAGGAGCTGAACGATCATGAAAGGGAAGGGGGGTGTAATCCAGAAGTAACTAGTCATCAAAGAGGGGACTAATTTATTGTCATTAATACTGTCTTGAATATTTAACTGTGGAACAAATACAATATTGTAACATGAAATACAAATACCTAAGCCTCTTGAACAAACCTTGAAATGGCAAACATGCCACAAGGCTGGCTCCCAAATAACTATATCACTTCAAAAACAAAAGTATAGAGTACGGAGAAGCAGGGAACAACTCAGAACATCGCCCTGCAAGGAAAATGTCGTAGTCAAGAGAAGAAGAGGAAAGATGAATCAAAATTCATGCTCTATCCGACGACATTTTGGTATCCATCTATCTCTTACCACTATTTAGAAATCTAAAGACATTTTAGAAATAGAAAATAACATTTGGAGACAAACTCATTTACACGTGCGAAAATATGTCCAACAGATTGCAGAGTAAAACAATCAAAAACCAACGAACAAAGTTACTTGGACAAAAAAGGAACGATGAACCAACTCAAAGAGTCTTTTACCAAAACCAGGGAAACGGTCCGGACGACCCAGAAAACAGGGAAATTCGGGGTCGTACCAAAACCAGTATTTTAAAACTATGCAAAAGACTAAAAGAGTGAGAGATTGATACATATCCCAAGAACTTTTTCATCGATAACCAAATGAAGAGAATGAATTTTACCAAGTTATCTTCCCTGTAAGAATGCATCCAGTATACTAGTGCACATCTAGACGGAGACCTGCACAGAAGGGAACTGAATAAGAGCAGGCAAATGCCCTGAATTTATTGAAAATTTATCGATTTACAAGCTCAACGACATTTACAAGGACGACGAATTAACTGAAGAATCTTAAAGGTGGCAAAATCACAGTGAACAATCTCAAATCTGTATTCTAATAAACTCAAACCATACCACAAAACAACTTCAATACACTCCCAAAAAGATGGTAATTTGTTTAATCTCTCTCGCCTATTTATCGTAGGCCCGCCAAACTGAAGCTGATTTCAGCACAAGCACTTGGGAGAAGTACCCTTGCTCAAATATGTTTGAAACTTTTCCTGGCTCTGCATGTACTAATGTCCTCCGATCAAACCCGTCCACAGATACATTATTTAATCACCCACTTCATACACCAGGTACAGGTTTCATCCAAATTTGGGTAGGCTTTCAAATTCATTACGCATTATTAATAAATTTCATTATCATGGCACAGATTTCCCCCGGTTACCATTATCATGGCCAGTCCCAGAATAAATTTCATTTTAATCCTCTTTCCATTCCTATTATGCTCGCTTCATAAGGACAATGGCACAGGTTTACCATCAAGATTATAGATTGGGTCAATATAATATTGTGATATTGTCAGATTTTCCACAAATAAGTAAGCTTCTCCGGTAGGCATCAACAAACATAACATTAAGTTCCCGTAAGAAAAGGTTAGTCAGATAGGTAGGCAAGACTTCTTATATAATCCCTTTATTCAGGGTACACTTTTTTTTACCATAGGATACAAGCTAATAAACTTGAAGCTTTTATTGTAAGAACCCTTTCACAGATGCAAGCTTCCCTGGTAGATATTATTACAGCTACTTTTCACATTAGACCCTGAATTCATAACCGAAAGCTTAGAGAACAGTGCACTTGTGGTGCTTTACCTTTTCATCCTTTGGGGTGAAAATGGCCTTGACCGATTCAAACACTTCTTCAACAGGCTTCGCAGCATCAATCTGGATTTAAAAATATATGGAACAACGGCTGAATAAACATGTTGCATATCCAAGCAATTTACAACGTCATTATAGAGACAGCAAACAAACAATACCTTCCGAACTTTCCCTTTGGCGTCATAGTGTTCTATCACTGGAAGACTGGAGTCCTGAAAAACTTTGAAGCGCTTCCTGATTGTCTCAATGTTATCATCTTCTCTCCCCTACAAGAGAGCAACGGAGCATAAACAAACAAAATACTAAGGTATCCTAAAGATGAAAGGTAGATGTGTTTTTCACCAACCTGGTTCCTACCCAGAAGACGTCGCTCCATCTCTTCTTCAGGACAGTCAAAGAAAAGAACAAATGCTGGCTCTATTTGGGTCTGCATAAATATCATAGTTTCAGTAGTTAGCATAGTGATTCCCAATATGATCAACTTGCATGCATAAATGTGTGTAGTACAATAATCACTCGTCATAAGAATGCATCAACATTAATGAGCAATTGCATGCCTTTAATCCTCCGATCACAGGAGACTTTAGTTCACCCCAATCAAAATCAACCATCTCCACCTCTTATGTAGTTAAAGCTATAGCAAGCAGCCTAGGAGTTAAAATCAATGTTATAAATCACATCGGTCACTCACTCTCTTTTGAGCTTTCAAACAACTAATCAAACCGTTAATCTAGAATAAATGTAAATTCTGGCAAGCTAAACAAAAGAAGGGGCTTGTTTTTATACTCCTTCAAATGCAGCAAAACCTTAGGGCGGTAAATAGACTAGGAAGAAGTAAATAACAACAAAGTATTCGGCAGGAAGCTTACAACAGCTTCAAATGCAGCACGGTTTTCCTCATTACGAGGGAAACCATCAATCAGGAATTTGTCATTGCCACTTTCTTCCATTGCTTTCTGAAGAAGCTTTATTGTCACCTCGGAGGGCACTATTTTGCCTTCCTTAATCATGTTCTGGATCATGGTACTGCAACCATCGAAGCAAACACCTTATAGAATAACCATACCTAGAACTTAAATCCAAAAAACGTAATTCCAATTTGTGAAAGAAGCATCATACATCCGTAAACCGAATCGCTCACCCGTTTTCAGATCCGGACTTGATTTCAGCTCGGAGAAGATCGCCGGCACTGAGATGGGTGTAACCGAAGTGTTGAACGATGTAGGCACACTGCGTTCCTTTTCCGCTCCCGGGGCCACCTGCGGAAACAAACAATAACTTACGAACATGAGACAATGGAATCACGCCAAATAAAATAAAAGAAAAAAGAAAAAAGGAATGGGATCCGAAAGGAAGGGGACGCACCCAAAACGAAGACGACAGTTGGGTTCCTGGTTCCATTAGTATTGTCCACGGCACTGCCCATTACTTCTAAATCGAGGGATCTGACCGGCAGGCAGATCTACGGCTAATTTGAAATCAACAATCGAAGGCTCGGTTGGATCAGATCCTAATAACCGACACAAAAATTAACTATATTTTCTAGTTGTGGATCTATATAGGGAACAAGATACTCTCTCACCTTTGTCCTTTGGGAATTGAAAGACAGCTGAACGAGGAAAGCGCGAAGATTTGTGGGTTGGGTTGGTTTGGGAGAATGGTGGGAGGGAGGGAGAGAGAGGGGGGTTTTAAATAGGAGGAGCGGACCCCGTTTTCCCCGCGGTTTCGTCGGTTGGGTTATTATTCTCTCTGTTTCTCCAGTTGGGTTGGCGTATTTCTTATGTAAAGTCCCGCTAGCTTCCTGGTTCCTCGCTCTCTCATGCGATGTGTCTCCTCCGTCCCCTCGTTCTACGAATAATATTCTTCTTCCCACTCAATAAAAAAGTAATATTGATTCTTATGGATCTAGATTCACATTCTGTGTGGACCACCATGATAAACTTATTCAATATTGACTCTCAATTGTGTGTATTTCGTATGCATTTAAATGTTCATGGAGTTGATTTTTTTATGTGATCTTGTAATTAGATGTTTGTCTAATCTATTTATTATTGGATGGCTCTTTGTACCTTACGCCTCTCGGTTTGGATTTCGAATTCTTTAGGCTAAATTTCCTTGGGGGGGGGGGGGTTTTTTTTTTTTGTCTATTTGTAAAAAATTTATCAAAAGGGAGTCTTTAGGAAAAGATTTCCCTGTCTTCGGTTTGACCAAAACCCCAAAAAAATTGTGTTTTTGAATTGCACAAAAACTCATAAATTTTTGTGTTGTCATACCAAAAACTCAAAAATGTGTGCAGTTTCGTACCAAAAATGAATGGCTCCCTCATCGGCTCGGCAAAAAAAATCGTAAAATTTGTTGGTGTTTTGAGCAAGCCAAGCCGCGCCCCGCCCCGTTGATTTAGTAAGCGACTCAGTGAACAGTTAAAACTGCAATATTTGTTGGGTTTATGATCAAGTCGGCCACAAGCCGTTATTCGGTAACAGCTGATGGACTAACAAGCTATTATTTTTACCGTTATTTCACTTTCACAAAAATTTTATAACAAAAGAGTAGTATTGAAATTATATGGTTGGTAATCTCACATCAAAAAAAAAATAGATCAGTTGACAATTAATATAAGGGAAAATTAGGCTAAATCCCCTCTACTTTGCTGATTCAACTGTTTTAGCCCCTGCTATTTCAAAACTACCCTTTTAATCCCCTTTATGCAAATTAACATAGATAAATAGTTTCTGATTCCGACGCTAGACTTTTTTCCGAACAAAGTGTAACATGAATGGACGATTTTGCCCTTCCATCTGATTTTTCGTCCAAACTTAAAAAATCGAGATATAAAAGCCCCTGATTTCATCCATAATTTACACCACTATCACTAAAACTCTAAAACTCCCACCCCTATTTTTTTTAAATGCCCAATCTCTAACCCTAGAATCTTCGATACTCAAATTGGCACCAATTGACCATGGACGACAACGAATAGAGTTCTCCACCACCGAGCTCAGCTATCCCATGTCGTGCCAGGTCATTTTTCACAGTCCCCCATCATGGTACGATATATGTACCATCTCCTTTGAGAAGCACATCGGAGGATAGCAAGGACCATGAGGAGGAGCTATCGGGGCCATCGTGGATTCCTACTATACCTGAGTGGGAGGAAGGGTCGGATTCGATGGGAATGATGTCATGGGTTCCTGACCTACCTACCCTAAGTGAGTGTAGACCAAAAAGAATGGAGGATATCTCCGATGATGATGTAGTACAAAATGTCAATCTTGTTGGTTGTCAGAACGTGGCCGATGGTGGGGTTCTTAATGCAGAGGTTGCATAAGAAGTTCAGAAGGACGAAGGTGATGCTGAGAAAGGTAATGTGAGTTCTAATTTTGAAGAATTAGATCCACATGATATGAGAAATTGGGATAGTGACATAGAGGAGGATGACATTGTGGATAGAGGTGTGCATCGAAGATCAAATAAAGTGGTAAAAATGGACCATTTGTATGATTATGATAGAAAAGAGTTTAGTATTAACGAGGGCAAAGAGATCAAGTTTAAGGATAGACACTAGTTTGTGAATGCAAATGCTGTTAGGAATGCAGTTAGAGACTACCCTGTGAGAGGTGGTTACAAGTTGTAGTTCATTAAGAGTGATACCAAGAGAATAATAGTAGCATGTTCTGGTGTGTGTCCATGGAGGATGCACGCATCTGCGCTAAGTAGACACACAAATTCATGGTAAAAACCCTTAATGATATGCATAATTGCATAAAGATTAAGACAAGGTATTAGGCTACGCCAAAGTAGATAATGAGACAAATAGAAAATCTACTTAGGGCCAACCAGAATTTGGACAATGAGACTTTGAAAGCTGCATTGAAGAAGTTTGGGTGCACTCCTGAAGACTGGAAACTTTATAAGGCAAAAGCAATGCACAAGTTGAATACATATGGCATACATGTGGAGTCATATGCCAAGCTTACAGTTTACTGTGAGAAGCTTAGAGCTTTAAACCCAGGTTCAGTTATGGTGCTGCAAGGACTGCTAAGATCGAATAATTTAGAGATGCTAAAATTTGGGAGGATTTTTGTATGTGTGGAAGGAGTAAAGGATGGTTTTATTCATGGTTATAGACCATTTATAGGGCTGGATGGATGCCACTTATTCATGCAATAATTGGTGGTACATTGTTGGCTACTATATCGAGGGATGCTAATAGCAAGATATTGCTAGTAGCATAGGCTATTGTTGATAAGGAGAATGGGTTGAATTGGGAATGGTTCATCCATTTATTGTACTAGGCTATTAGATTGCATGCCTCTGGGAAGACTTTGACAATAATGACAGATAGTCAAAAGGTATGAACTTAATATATACTCTATTTTGTATTTGCAGATGTAATGGTTAAGTCTGACATGCTTCACACATCAACATGCAGGGACTTAGAGACCAAATCGAAGACTTTTCCCCAAACTCAAAGCATAGGAGATGTGTGAAGCACATAGGGGCCAACTTCTTTCAAATATAATGAGGTATTCCACTTGAGCATTACTTTTAGGGAATGGTTTACACAACCTCTAAAACTAAGTTTAATAAGAGAATGGCAGAACTGAAATTGCAAAAATTTCCTACCAAAAAGATTGGAAAAGAGATGCTAACCCCTGCCCAGTGGCTTGAGAAAATACCCCAATCAAAATGATCTATCCATGCATTTGATGAGTATGTCTAGTGCATGGATGTGACTAATAATTTAGTTGAATCATTTAACAATTGGATTGGAAAGTTGAGAGAGTTATCCATTATTGACTTGTTGGATAGACTAAGAGTCAAGATGATGTGTAAGTGGCATAGTAGATATGTGATGGCCTATAATTATAAAACAAGATGTGCTCCTACAGTCATGGATCAGTTAAGAAAATTGAGTAAAGAATGTAGAAATTATGAGATCATTCCAACAAGAAATTATCAGTATAAGGTTGTACATGAAGGGGTGCATGAAGCGGTTAATTTTTTGGCCAAGAAATATAGTTGCAACCTTGGGCAATTAAGTGGTTCACCATGCATCCATTTAGCTGCTATATTCACAGCAAGAAAAGGACAAATAAAAAATGAGGTAGATGACTATTACAAGGTTGACATGTGACAAAAAATAAACAAATTCCTATATATTCCTTTCCAGACACAGAACTTGAGCCAATCAAAGGTCAACATGAAAGATATCATCCTCCATTCCCAATAAGGAGAGCTGGTAGACCAAGAAAGCATAACAGAAAGAGACAATAGAGAGAGAAAAGACCAATTGCAAGATCCAATTTTGTCAAGTGTACAATTTGTAGTGTATTGAGTCACAACAAGAGATCTTATATAGGAGCACAAATGAAGGCAAAAGGGAAGCGACCCATGGTAACCTGCTGTAACTTTGTCTTCTATTCTGTATATTCATGTTCAAAGTTATGGTTTTGATTAGCTCTTTTGTTTATTTGTTTGTAATAGCAACCTACTGGAGGAGCTAGAACACAAGGCAAGAGACCACGGAATAAGAAAGGAGCAAGTGAGACTGAGGTGGTGTATGAAGGAGCAGATGGTACTTCTCAAGTATTGCAAGAAGGAGAAGGTCCCTCGCAAGTGTTGCAAGAAGGAGAGTGTCCCTCTTAGCTTTAACTTGGAGGAGAAGATGGTGCTTCTGAAGGGGGAAATTCTACAGCCACGAAGTTTGTTCATCGAAGCGGTAGAGGAAGGGGAAAGGGAAGGGGAAGGAGAATCAAGTTAGAAAGACCTTAGTTATCAAACTTGAAATTCTGCAGCCACAAAATTCTACAGCCACGGGTGTAATTGTTCATATTCTTGTTCAAACTTGAAATGGTTGTAGCCATGTCTCAAACTATGTTTTGGATGTTTGTCTATGCATTTTCCATTAATGTTACGAACTTGTTCATATCTTGGATATTTGTTTCTGCACTATCATAACTTAATGTTATGCACTTATTCACTTTTGGATGTTTGTCTCTTATATTTCTTTTCTGTTTTCGCACTTTTTACAATTGCAAGACTAGCTTTAAAGGACAGCAATTTCATGCATGTGTACTTGCTCAATTTCTTGCTCACGGGTAGCAGCAATTTCCAGATTCGAACATTTATAATTAAACTGCAATTCCAGATTAGAAAACATCCCTTTTAAGCTGCAATTTTAACAATCTAGAATACCAAGATTAAGCTACAATTCCAAACTCATATTAAGCTACAATTTTAGATTCAAACACCAAGATTAAGTTGCAATTTCACCAGTCTAGAACACCAAGATTAAGCTGCAATTTCTTGCTCATATTAAGCTACAAATTCTGAGTTCAATAGCTCACATTTTAGCAATCAACTTCTTGCTCAAATTCTACAGTTTCCAATATTCAAACACTTGCTGCTATAAACAAGAGGTCTTGCATTACATTGCATTACAAATCGGAGTTCATACATAAATTCATTACAAACAAGAGCAAATTTGCCAACGATTACTTCCCAAATAATACTTGAAAATAAACAAACATATTTAGAACAATCAGAACTACCACAAGCTTATTGAGGAGTGCCAAATTTCCAAGGGAGGCTAGTCGATTTTTCTCTTTCAATATCTTCGGCATACACCTTTGAGCCAACTTGCCCTCATGTAAATTGCCCTCATGTTTGGTGCACCAACCAAGCCATCACGAACAGCTGTTATTTGCACAACAATAGATAAATCCCTTTTGTTCTTTTCGCTCTTTACGATCCTAACTGTAGTACAAATACCACACGCACAATTGATATTGCTATACTTTGGCCCATCGTAAGAAACTGGAGCTGTGCTATTTGAAGATGACATCAAACATCCTTGAACGAGACCCAAACACAGACACAATCAAACAATAAACACCCAAAAATCTGACTACAAACTTCCCCTGTTGAACGAGACCCAGATACAATCGAAAGCCCTTGACTTAATCTTCATCGCTAATTAGGGAAGGAGAATTAGGATTTGGGGATTGGGGATTGATTTAGGGTACAGATATGTGGAAATTTATGAATTGGGACCGTCTAAAATTAGGGTTCATCTATTTGTTCGATTTGGGAAATTAGGGTTCAATTTGGGAAACTAGGGTTCAATTTGGGAAATTGGAAAATTTGGGAAATTTGGGCAATTGGAAATTTTTGCGGAGGGAATGAGAGGGGACTTGAGAAGAAGCATCTATTTTTTAAGTTTGGACGAAAAATCGGATGGAAGGGCAAAATTGTCCATCTAGGTTACACTTTGCCAGAAAAAAGTCCGGCGTCGAAATCAGGGACTATTTGTCTATGTTAATTTGCATAAAGGGGATTAAAAGGATAATTTTGAAACAGCAGGGGCTAAACAATTGAATCACCAAAGTATAGGAGCTTTAGCCTTTCCCTTTATATAATAACTAGAAACCAATTATAAATATCTGTAAGCCCTCAAAAACCAATTATAATAACTACAAAACCAATTACTAATATAATAACATAGCACCGCAAAAAAATATGTGGTTTTGATCTCAAAACTGCATTTTTTGTGAGTTTTTGAGCTCAAAATTGCAAATCTCCCTACGATTTTGGCCTAAATCATAAGCCCTAATTCAATTCATCGAAACCAGTTATAAACTACAAATTTCCTATAACTTTATTTTCTATTTCAGATATACTATGCCCATTTAATACTGATAAATTCAATCACTTGAATTATGTAAGTCCAATAAATGTTATCGTTTACTAGCCATACCTTTTCTGATATGCTCATAATTTCTACCTATGGTATTATCACTTCAACTGATCATAAAGTTGTTTTGACATTATTTAGTTAATGGACTGATAAATTATTATTTCCACCGTTATTACACTTTTAGATAAACTTTATAAATAAGGGTTGTATTAAAATTATATGGTGGGTAATCTAACATTGAAAAAGAGATCAATTGACAATTAATATACTAGTTGAAGAACCTTCAATTGATTAATTGACATAACAAAAATGCATTTTATGCATTTTGTGTTCAAAACCACTAATTTTCATGCATTTTTAGGCTGAAAATCGTATTTTAACCTAAAAATTCATTAATTATTAATTATTGTCAAGTCTAACAATTTCTCAATGTGAGATTCACTGAACTTACTTTATAGTGATAAATTCAATGACATACATTAGGTAAGTCTACTAAATTCATTGCCATAATTTTTCTAACACAATAATTTTTACCCGAAAGTGTCTGATAGTTGTATTCATCTCATCCTAATTTTGCAGTGACATAAGGTGCTTCTGATGATATATCATAAATTGGTTAACCATTATTTTTGTTTTTTTGTGTGTAGTCATTTCATAGTTCCTTTCCCTCCAACTTTAAGCACATGGCATTGTCCAGTTCAACAATCCAATTAAAACTTTTTGAATAAAAGACACCAAAGTTCAGAGCAACATTTAACAACACCGCACAATTCTTTGTGTTTTCTACTTTGTGCAATAGCAAGTTTTCATGCATTATATATTCATGTGTTCTCCTTATCTTTTCTATTCATTTCTCTACTCTTATTCAAGATGGATCTATTAGATCAGTGGGAGAAAATTTTTAGGATGGAGAGTGATGAGAATACATAATATCACCTTCCAAGCCAATCTTCATCTGAGCCTCAACCTCAATACTCTAATTTTGATACCCAGGTACCACAAATCTAATACCAACAATTTACACAACCAACACGTTCAACCCAACAAATTTTAGCATCTCTCGGTGGTAGATCATTTACACCACCTAGAAACCATCCGCAATTTGAACATCAAAGTTTTGAGGAAACCATTAATCTGGATGAAGGAGAGGAAGAAATACATCAAACAACATCTTTTATTCCAGGTCATGCGAGCATATATTAGATGGCAATGAGGAAGGCTAAAAAAATAGGGTACAACTTACTCACTACCGGATCTTAATACTCAACAATGTATTGAAAGATAATTCAACAAACCCCTCACTGACTACACATTTTAAAAAGACCCATGGACAACAACAATCTCTTTTCTTAGAATTGAAGGTAAAATTCATACTTGACCTTCTGTTTTTTTATCACTATATTAATTTTAGCATACTAATTTTTTTTT
>SOPF01029140.1:50627-62274 GCA_012979155.1 Hypericum perforatum
AAATTGTGGTAAAGACCAAGGACCTGAGGGTAATTTGACCTATTTAATTTATTGGTGAAGCTCTCTCACTTGGCATCTTGAACCAAATTTAAATCTCACTCTCTCCCAAATCGTATATGACTATCTCTTAAATCAATTTTTAAACACTTTTTTCATTTTCGTCCTATAAAATGGCAAAACTCCATTTCGGTAAAAAAAATTTTACAAAATTTTAATTATATTAAATATTCAATAGACCATATTTTTTATATACAAAATTGGTTCTTTCTATAATAATATATTTTTAGAAAAGATATTTAACGATGTATAAATTTATGACATTTCATTTCCAAAAATTAATTTTTTGTTATTCAAACTTTTAAAAACGAAAATTAGGTTTCGAACACCCTTTTTCATCATTTTCGTATAAAATGGCAAAACTTCTTTTTAAGTATAAAATAAACCAGGTTTAAAGCTTCTATTTCCAAAAAAAATAAATATTTAAACCTATTTTATTTTATACTAAAATAAAATTTTGTCATTTTGTAGACAATGATGAAAATGGTGTTCGAAAACTAAGTTTTATTTTTAAAACTTTCAAGAACACAACTTTAATAATAGAAAATTAATTTTAAAAAAATGAAATATCATAAATGTTTCTACGTCATTAAATTATTTTTTCCAAAAATATATTAATATAGAAAAAGCTAAATTTTTTATCAAAAGTAATGGTTGATTGAAGATTTAATAATTAAAATATACAAAATAAAATTTTGTACTTTGGCATCGAAGTAAAATTTTGCCATGTCATTGCAAAAAAAAAGCATTTATAAAATAATTTGGGAGAATGTTAGATTTTTTAACTTGGTAAAAATGGCAAAAGAGTGAAAATTTGACCATTAGACTGATCATTAGACTAGGGGTGAGCAAACAAACCGAACCCCGTAAATTCGAACTGAACCGAACCAAAAAATCTAATCCGAACTGGAACTGGAAAAAAAGATTTGGTTTGGGTCTATTTTTTAAAAAATATGGTTCTTGGGTGTGGGTCGGGTCCAAGCTCACAGATCTGTTTGGAACCGATCCGAACTGAAATATATATTACTTATGGGTTTCTTAAGATTTAGTTCAAAACCTTCAAGGTTTAGTTAGGGTCCAAGCCCACTTTCCACGGCCCAAAAGAAAAGTCAAAATACTATGCGCATTGCCCCACTTCCTACTTTCCTTTTCTTTCTTAGACGTTCTCAGACAAAAAAGTGAAAAACAATTGTTAAAATTTTGTGAACCCTAAAGTCGGAGACGGAAGATCCATGGGTCACGACAGTCGGCACTCCCTAAAGTCGGGATCCACGGCAGTCGGCAATGACGATAATCTGGTATTCCCTTAAACCTGACTCGCCTCCTCGACTCCTTTTTTTTCGAAACCACCTTCTTTCACGACGAAAATTGGGTTTTTATGGTCTGGGTCCGGGAACCCGGACCCAAATTTCGGGTCCCGATCAGACCCAAAGTTAAAATGGTTCAATTCGGGTCTCATATTTCCCTAATTTTCGGGTACAGGTCTTTCGGGTCCAGATCGGATCAGACGGGTCGGGTCTTTTGCTCACCCCTACATTAGACCAAATGTGTTTGTTTCATGTTAGTTATCTTATCTATACACGAATTTTTTTATATTTACTAATACATGAATAAAAAATACGTGTCTTAATGATAGATATTTAATAGGTATAGCACAAAAAAAAAATTCCGTGCATTTGTTACTGTACACAAAAAAAAATCTATTTAGCCACGTGTATATATAATTCGCAAAACAAAAATTTTAACACCGAATTCAAATTCGCAAAGTATAAATTTTTAACACCGAATTCACAAACAACCATGAACATTAATAAAAAAAAAAATCCAGATTGAAACAACCAACTCAATATTACACAATTTAATGAAAAGTACGAGGACGAATGAATTTCCAAAGCAAACCGTGATCGGTAGTATAGTCTCGTTTTGGTCCACCACTGCACCACAACAAAAATACGCCTTACAAGCCCGTCGTGTGTTTTGGACTTGTAAATTTCCCTCACAACTCTTCACCTGTTTCCAACAATATTTTAACAGCCCAGACAACCACTTTTTGCGTAATATCAAATTCAAAGACTGCAAGGCAATTCCGCAAACCGCTCTATGTATTATCTCTTTGTTGGTTGGTCAACACGCGCATCCTCCAGATTGCTGATGCGACTGTGATGCATTGGCGTTGGACGATTTCAGATTGACATCAACCATATCTTCTTGTTTACTTGAAGATAGTGTCTCCATTCCCGGCAAGGCAGCTGCAATCTTCCGAAATAGAGCCTAAAATGAAGCAGGGGGTGAGAACAACACGATGGCTCCGTTACAACCCTTTATCACCTAGCAAGCACATTTAGGAAAGACTTACCTTTATGTTGAAACCGGCCTTGGCACTAGTTTCTATGAACATCACATTCAGGTCACGGGACTTAGCTTCTCCTTCCTCAATCGAAACTTGCCTGTCAAAACTCAAAACCAAACATAAGATTGTGGGACCCTACTGGTGAGCAAAGGACAGTAAAATCTGAACATGTACAACATGGTAACAAGCGAATCAAGTAAAATGCGAAAACCTTTTATCGACGAGATCTGTTTTATTGCCAACAAGGACAATAATCACATCACTGCCTCGCTCTGAGCGGACCTCTTCAATCCATTTGATAGTGTTAAGGAATGACTGTCTGCCTGAACGACGCCCACACCACATCACACACAAGGGTCAAACCACAGATTTATCACTAGTTTAGCATACACAACAAAATAACCGAACGAAACTGACGCTTGTGAATCAAGTGAAAGATCACGTACTGGCGACGTCAAAGACAATAACGGCCACGGAGGAATCCCTAATGTAGCTAGGGATGAGACTCCTGAAACGTTCCTGTCCTGCGGTGTCCCTAGGAAGGAGAGACAGATCAAGATCACATCAGACAGTTTAAGTAGTAGTGAATGGATTTGTCCCACTCGAATCAGACTAAGCGATGATTAAGGTAACACACACATATACAAGTAAATCAGACAATGGAAGGTTTAACAGAGTTAGGAGTGGGAATGAGACCAGAGCTGGAGTCGAACAGTACGATCCTCGAGGTACATGGTCTTGGACAGGAAATCGATACCGATGGTGGCCTGAAATTGGATCATACAAACAAATCCCCATCAATAAACCCTAAAACAAATCCAAATCTGGATCCAATGATGTACCGAAGAGAGAGAGAGAGAGAGAGAGAGAGAGAGAGAGAGAAGGGTAACCTGGTAAGTGTTGTCGAACTTGTCGTACATGAAGCGGGTGATGATGCTGGTCTTCCCAACCGACTGGTCCCCCAGGAACACTAGCTTGTACTTTGCCAGCGCCGACACAGGTGCCATCCTTACACCAGACGAGCGGGGGGATCTACTTCTGCTGATATTCTCCAACCAAAGAGTCTTCTTTTTTCCCTTTTCTTCTCTATTTTTTTTAATGAGAAATTAATTACAAACCCGTCCCCACAACTTGGTTGATTCCACGTGTCACACCTATCTTGATTCTTACCTTGTCCGCCCTCTCAGTGAGTTAATTCCAGTTCGGGATGCGTAATCGATTTGGCCTGAATCTCCCTATTGTCACATTGCCTTTGAATTTGCCAATTTTTTGTTTGGAGTCGGTACAAAACCGCAAAAAATCGTGGGATTGAAATGCACAAAACTGCATTTTTTCCTGCGATTTTGTACTGAACCCGCAATATTTTTTGCGATTTTGGTTGATTACTCGGCAAAAAATTATGGCGTCGCCTGGAATCGAACCTCAGACGTCCAACATCCCTCTCACGCTTCATAGCCACTTGAGCTACAAAGACTTATCAATTAGTATTGTTCAACAATTTTATTTAACATTTTTCGAGACCAAAACCTCCTGAAAAAACGCAATTTCGGTCAAAATCCAACCAAAAAATTTGACACTTCCCGGAATCGAACCTCGTACCTCTATATTATTCCGGTTACAAAGACTTATCAATTAGTACTGTGAAGCATTTTTATTTATCCTTTTTTTAAGACCAAAGGGAAAAAAATTTGCCGCTCCCCCGAGTCGAACCTCGCACCCCCCAACCCCCAACCCCCATATTATTCCTTCCACGCTTCGTAGCCACTTGAGCTACAAAGACTTATCGATTATTTCTGTTAAGCATTTTTATTTAGCATTTTTTTTCGAGACCAAAGGAAAAAAAATTTGGCGCTCCCCGGAATCGAACCTCGCACTTCCAAGCCCCATATTATCCTTTCATGCTTCGTAGCTACTTGAGCTACAAAGACTTATCGATTATTTTTGTTAAACATTTTTATTTACCGTTGTTTTTCGTGGAGACTAAAACCTCATGGAAAAATGCGATTTCGGGCAAAACTTGTAAGCATTTTTATTTATTGTTTGTTTTTGGTTAAAAAATGTGAATTCACTTGTGTTTTCGTGCACTTTTTATTTATTTTTTTACTAAAAATGATTTGATTTTTTTTTATAAAAAGGATTTTTATATAAACAGTTGAAGTGTATAGCATAGGTTATAGACCTTATTTCCTACTGAAATACATTTTTACCCCTCTCTTTTACCTATTAAAAGCTTTATTTTATCTATATAGTTAATTTATTGTCTGAAATCGCGAATTTTCTTGCAATTTTGTGCATTTTTATTATACTTATCTAATCCAAACCTAAAATATAAGTTTATGACAAATATATATGGTACCGAAAGAAACGATAAATAGTTGTTATTTAGAGGTTATAAAGGATTACAAAAAAATATAAATAAAAATAAAAGATATAAAAATTAGTACAATTAAATATTACAAATTATAATTATAAGGTTCCACCAAATATTACAAATGATCAACTTTCACAAGTTTAATACAACCAAATTAAAAATTACATAGTTTGGCCATCAATTATCTCAATGTTTGCCTAGTGCTTGCAAAAACTTTGACCATATTCGATAGAGTAATGTTTAGTGCAAATACGCGCTTGAATGGAGAAAATATGGCCACCTAAAAAAATATGTAAGTATAATTCACATATATATTTATGAACTTAATAAACAGTAAATATTTACATTCTGAAGATTCAAAGTATTTCCGACCCCGATGTTAAAACCTCCTTCAGTGAAGACCTTGTGATGTATGCTTGCATTAATGGTACCAGTAGGGTCCTTTAAAATAATATTCGATCACGTTAATATCATTTTATGTTTGGGTTATAAAAATTTAAACATCATACCTTCAAATTCACCATTGCATCACCTAAACCGTTAGGGGTGAAAGTCTCCACCATGATAACTATTTAGAAAAAGCAACACACAATATAATATTTTTTTAGCATAATTAAAATTGAGTAGATGAACAACAATCTAACCTGAGAAATTTTATTTCGTTTGGAATAAGTCAGTTTAGCATTCTCAATAGTTGTCACCATATTTTCTCCTTCTGCCATTCCTGAAAAAAAATTGGTACTCTAAATTAAATATAGTACTAAAAAAGAGAAGGTTGTGTGTAGATTATACCTTCCAATCCAAGAAAAGCAATTGTTGTTGTCCACAGATCTTTTTCGAATGTATAGTCAGTGAGGGGCTTGTTGAATTCTCTATCAATACGTTGTTGAGTATTGAGATCGGGTTGTGAGTAAGCTATTCTACCCTTTTTTTGCTTTCCTCATTGCCAATTGATATATGTCTGCAGGACCTGGAATAACAGATGATGGTTGATGTATTTCTTTGTCTGGTTCATCTAGATTAATAGTTCCTCAACACTTTCACATTGAAAGTGTGGTTCGTTTCTAGGTTGTGTAAATGATCTACCACCGAGAGATGCTAGAATTTGTTGTGTTGAATGTGTGGGTTGTGTAAAATATTGGCTTGGAGTTTGTGGTACTTGAGTATCAAAATTAGAGTATTGAGGTTGAGGTTGAAATGTAGATTGGCTCAGAAGGTGATAGCCAGTATTTTTGTCACTCTCCATGCTACGAATTGCCTCCCACTAATCTAATGGATCCATCTAAAATAAGAATAGAGGATTGAATAAAAAAAACAAAAACACATCATGAATATATAGAAAAATTGTTTGTTTCACAAAGCCTAAAATGCTAGAATTTTGCAGTTTTGGTTAAAATTTGGAATGTGCATAGTAAATATTATTATTCCTCTCAACTATGCTATAATGTATTAATTAAGCTATTGTAGGCATTCATTGAAGGACTGTTGAAAAACTGGTTATAATCATGTGCCTTAGCTGTAGGCATAAAAGTGTGAAATTAGTAAAGGAAAAAACAAACAAAATTGTAGATGTAGACGATGAAATTGCAAGCAGACAGTAACTTCACCTCGAGTGGATCAATAAATGCATACAAGTTTGTCAGAAATTTACTCTGTGAAGTAACTGTACATAGAAATAATTGATTGTCACGACCTAAATCCGAATCGCTGACACGATACTATACATAAATATACATACAAACATTCATACATAATTTTAATGTTTATATAAAAGGTCCTACGAATGTACAATAGAGCGACTCTATTAGATCACAAAAGGAGTACCATCCGAAGGCTTCGAGAAATCTGGAAGAAGACAATGGGCTCTCACAATTGAACAAACCAACTCTTTGGATGCCAAAGCTAAATTCAAAGCTCGTCACCTGTGGAGGAGGGGGTAAGTACTTGGAAGTACTTAGTAGAGGATATTAAAACTAACCTATAATTAACTAACCAATCACATACAAAGACTCAAATCATGCATAGACAAGTGTTGCCAAATTAACGCTTAGCACATCACAAGTAATTTAACTTAACAAATGACGAATTCATATTCATACATATAGACACGTTCTGACCCTAAAGTGGCATCGCGAATGCCAAAAGATGGATAGACTTCGGGTAGGTCTAGATTATGTCACTCCCTCTCACAACACTGGGATACCATATCTTATAGCACTTTCATAATCAAACTCCGCCAGCCATATCATAATCGTATCAAATCCAATATATCTCCAAAAATATGTGCACATGTGCCAACATCCCTGGAAGATCACGGGTAGACCTCATCGTCCACCATCTCACAAATTGACTCACATATATCATATGCAAATTCATAATTACCAAAACCATAACCTCATAATCCATAAGACTCATATTTGTCAAAACCATGCATAAACCAAAAATTACCAAAACATACACAAATCAAAGACTCATATCCACACTTCATCAAATCACCACATAATCATCATATCAAAACAAAATCACAAATTTATAACAATCAACGTTAGCCAAAACAGAGGTTAGGGATAATATCACCCTACCTTAACCAAATTGCGCAAATTGCCCCAAAAGTGATTTGTACGTCGTTTCATGTCCCTTGATGCTTGGACTCCACAAGGTGATCAACTAATCAAAAGAAATAGCCTTTTATCATTCCCAACCTCACAAACATAAGGAAATATGGAAATTCTATACCTAAGTCTCTAAATATTGAATTTTCACACAAAGTCTTCAAAGCATGTATAAGAGTTCCTTAATCTAACACCAAAGTCTAGCTTATCACCAACCCTCCTCATATCAACAACCAAACCTTAACATCTACACATGCTCTTCATTAAGGTTAAACCTAAAGTTCCAAACTATACATAAAAGTTCTCTAATCTCAACCTCAAAACATAGTTCAACATCTATAACCATCATAACTTACATTTAAAGCCTCAAAACCCTCAAACCCCAAATCCTCTCCTTCCACAAAGTTGCTCAAACCTCATATACTTACACCAACTTCAAGATCATTACAAACTCTACACTTAGATTCAATAAACCTAACTCTAGAACTTACTTACCAAGTCACAAATCCAAGGTAAAGCCTCTTCTTCTTCTCTTCTCCTCTTCTCCCATGTTTCTCCTCTCCCCCTCTCTCTCTCTTTCACTTTAATGGATGAGCACAAATGACCCACTCACAAACCTCATAGATATTTATCCTAAAAACTTACCAAAAATGGTAAAAATACCCATAAGCAAGTTGCCATTATTTCCTCTTTGGTCCTTGACTTTCCAAGTCATTCACAAACACTTCTAAACTTTTACTTAAGTTCTAATAAGTCCTTAAATCAATCCTTGATCCATAATTTCCATATGACTCAATATTTCATAAATTCTCCCAAACTCGATGAAAATAGAACTTAAAATTGAGCACTCAAAACTCTCACATGATCCTATTAAATAAATCCTCAAATTTCAAAACTCTCATCACCAAGTCATATTTCTAGATGTTTCAAACCTACACGAATTTGAATCACCCAAATCGGAGGTCGTATGAAGAAGTTATGAATTTTTGAAAAGAAGTGTGCACAGTCCATAAAACCCTAGAGATCGCTAGCCTTTCCAGCAATCTCTAGGAACGGTAGCGATCGCTACAACCAAAAAAAAAAGTTGTAGATCTAAGTCTTACGGATTTACTCGTCTTGAAATCACTCGATTCGGAGTTCGTATGAGAGAGTTATGATTTTTCTACCAAAAGTCGATGAACTAAGCCTATCGTTCCTAAACCGACCATAATCCACTCAAAACTCCAAAACTCGACCTCAAATCATAAAACTCATATCAACAAAGTTGTACATAAATGTGTTACAGACATACACAACTTAGAAACATCCAAATCGGAGTTCACATGAAAAAGTTATACCTATTCCCCCAAAGGTCGACGAATTCAACTAACACGGTTCGAGAACCGATGGATGTAAAACAATCAAAGGTCGGACCAAGTGGTCGCAACTAAGACAAAATTTATGAGGGTCATAACATTAATAGAGCTGTCACAAAAGAGTGTGGTCTGTGAAAAACTGAGTCACCTTTTTGATTAAGCTATTGTAGGTTTTTATTGTAGGAACGTTGAAAAACAAATCAATAGGCATGTGTCTAACAGCTATAGACAAAAAACTGCTAAATTCAATAAAGGAAAAAACCAAATTACATGAAGAAGATTGTCATAAATAGTAACTTCACCCAAGTGGATCTTCAGGAAAGTTTGGTATGAAGTGGCTATACATCTTTCGGAGGAAATATTTCCATTTATCTTGTCAGAAAAAGAGTGGGTGATTTGTCTGTCCGTTGAATTTTTCTTTTTCAAGTTGCTTAGTAAATCTAACGGCAAATAAAATGTGAAATACATAAGAAAAAAATAGCCATTAACATTATAGGAAATATTGGATTAGCGTAGTATTATTGATTAACTGTTGATGGAAAGCAGTTTTTTTAAATAATCGTTAGCTCTAATGACCTGATGACCAAATAGCCCTAATTAGAGCAAAACCACGCAAAAAAGCCCAAAACTGCATGTTTTTGGGTGGTTTTGGGGTTGGCTCAAAAGCGCAAAAAATGGGGTTTTGGTCAATGTTTTTTTAAGCTCTGATTTCACAGCCTATTTATTCTTCTTCGTAATAGATTGCATTCACATAACTTTTTTAACAAATAGAATACTCAAAACCCACAACTACTTCGTCAACTATCCCAAAAGATTCAAGGAGTAAAACTAACATCGAGAGAAGGTTCGTCTTTTCTAACCTGCATAGTTATTTTATTTTATCCATTTACGTATTTTATTGAGTTTGATGTATGGAAATATTGTTACACAACATGGAAAATTAAGGGTTGTCATTTAAGCCATATCATTTTTTTGTAGAGGTTGATAACATGACAACAGATTTCTTGCTGAGCTTCGATGTAGCCTACTGTAGTGGTCCAAATGGTATGGATTATAGTGGGGAAGGAAAAAATTGTTAAAAAATGATGGTTTTGTCATGTACAATGTACTACATGTTGCAACAAGACGTAAGCTTGGAATGAGTAATAATAAGTATATAAATAGGATCGTTCATAGGTTGCTAGTTGCATTTGGTCCACCGAGTGAGTATAGCTATATGGAGGTTTCTGATGATGATGATGTGAGTACAATAATAGCTGTTAGTAGAGATTTTCCTACCATGAAGTGCATAACTTTATATATCGAGAAGCAAATTATGGATGCACCCCAATTTAGCTATTAGGGTAGTTATAAGGATTTTCGTAACATAGCTAATAATAGTGAAGGCATGGGTAATATGCAATATGTGGACTATACATCTAGACCTTCTAGAGTTAATGAGTTTGATATGAATTGTGCTCCCCCGATTGAACTGGAATATGAGTACACTGCTCCTACTGTGCAACATCCAAGAATAGATTTCTCGGTATAAGATGTTAATGATGTGGTAAAAACTCTATTTCAAAATCCTAATTTTGATACGAGTGATGACAAGGAGGAGCAACATTTACCTGCTGTTGAAGATGAGGAGGGTCAGTCTTTGATCATGTATGATGATGGGTAGGTTGTTAACAACCAAGGAGAAGGCATAAGAGATGCTACTTTGAATGAGGATATAATATGGGCAACGAAGGAGGAGATGATCCGATCTGTCAAGCGATACTCCTGGAAGATTAATTGTGACTATCACGTGGTGGAGTCAAAGAAATATTGTTGGGTTGCACAGTGTTTGCTTGCAGGTGCAGGTTGTCAGTGGTATTTTCGTGGATTGCTTAAAAAGGGCCAGTTATCCCATTGGGGTGTTTCCAAGTATCGACAGCCTCATACTTGTGTGGCCAATAGGACAACTGAAGACCACAGCAATTGGATTCAAAGTTCATTGCTCAATATATTCGACGCCGAGTAGAAGGTCAACCAAACATTCCAATCCTTTCTATTATTACAGAGGTGCATGATAATCTAAAAAAAACCCTCTTATAAAAAAGCTTAGAATGCGAAGCAGAAGGCAATGACCATGATTTGGGGGGATGGAAAGAGTCATATAACATGTTGCCAAGATGGTTTGCTGCATGTTAGGCGGCTAATCCGGGAACAGTCGTCGAGTGGGAATATTCATATTGCTACCCTGGCACTATAAATCCTCTACCACAAGGATCAAGGATGTTCCATCAAGTCTTTTGGACTTTCAAGCCATGCATCGATGCCTTCAAGAAGTGCATTCTTTTTCTATTCATTGATGGAACTTGGCTATACGGAAAATACAAGCAAATTTTCTTAATTACAACAATAGTTGATGGAAATAATGCTATTATTCCAATTTGTTTTTCCCTAGTCGAAGGTGAGAATATCAGTAGTTGGCCATGGTTCCTACTACAGATCAAGCTTCACATAACAGATCTTGCTGGAATTTGTATTATTTTGGATCGACATCGAGGCATAAGAAAGGCAATGACTACTAACATCTGTGGTTGGGGAGAATCATCCGGAGCTGTGTAACGATATTGTCTACGACATGTGGCACGTAATTACAAGAGAAATGAAAAATTGGATAAAAGTTGCTTCACTCCAAAGTAACCAGTAAATGGATGACTTAAGACCTAGGTGCATCTATCACGTGGTTACACTTGGATACTAGTTTAATTTTTTTGTATTGTTACCTCTATGGTAATTTTACAACATAAATAAAAAATAAACTAAAAGAGATAAAGTTTATTGAAGGAGGCACAAGAAATAAAATTATTGCTCTGAACTGGGTCGACTACTGCATTAATTGCCATGAAAAGATAAAAATATTACTCGTAAA
>SOPF01029141.1:0-19286 GCA_012979155.1 Hypericum perforatum
TGACCGGTCTGATCAGAGATCGGCCAGCCCACCGGGCCGATCTCCGGTCCGATTTTGAAAACTATGATCTTTAGGGATTTTTTTTCTTTCAAAAAAGTACTACTGAACATTTTTCTTTTCTCCCGAGTCCTCTTTTTGTAGAGAATCCTTGAACTTGCCCGTACCTTCAACATAGAAAATGCTCTAAACCAGGCCGCCTCTTGCATAAGAAAATTTCCCATAGATCGTTTCCAACGTAGGAAGACCTTTCCCGGCTAAGAACATGAAAAACTCAAGCCGTCTTTAGGAAGGATCTCCCAAAATAGGAAAAATCTCCTAAAATCCGATCTTGAGAAATCCATCCCAAAATAGGGATCCTCTTGAGTTTGTATAGAGAGCGTTGAGGCAACTTCTATAACAAGGGGATTTGATTTGATACCCGACCAAGTAACACTAAGCTGTAGCAGAAAGGCAATCCTGCCAATATTTAAATTATTAATCTTTTAAGAAATGGAAGAAAGAGAAAACGAACTTTGTAAATTCTATAATAACATTCTCATTTATTAAAATTAATATCATTTATTATTAAACAAGTATCATAAGATTTTCCAAAATGGATGTGCTTATGTGTCTAAAATCTTATCGAAGGATTTCATGTACAAAATCGCTCACGATACTTTGAATTACATAAGATAAATAGAAGGGTAAATTACCCTCAGGTTCCTGTCTTATGGTCGAATTTGCGATAGGGTCCCTGGATAATTTGAATTAGATATAAGATCTTTGTTTTTAAATAAAATATTGATATTAGGTCCCTGTCTGATGTCATCATTTATTTTTTTATTTTTGTCATAGAAAGGACTTAAAATACCCCTAAAAAATTACAAAAAAAAATTCCATGGATACTGTTCATCTTCTTCTCTTCAACCCAGCAACAGCCTTATCCCAAAACTACCCATACCGGCCGATAGAGAAAACACCACTCGCCTGTGGCCGACTCGTTTTGTCCGGCGACTTGAACACCGGCCGCATCTGGCTTCCCGATCTATCCACGTCCAAGCTCCTCACACTCACAGAAACCTACATCGCCTTCGACCCACCTCCAGCCAAAAGTCCCTTAAATCAACGCGAGAGTCTCCCTCTCCAAGTTCACCTACTCCTTTCTACTCTTGCCCCGAAGGGGAAGACGGAGGAGACAAGGTCGACGGCGGAGGAGAGAATGCTCCGGCAGAGAAGAACCTCAAAACTGGGAAGAAGCTCACGAATGAAGGAGGTGGGGAGCGGCGACGGTTCGTCTACAATTACTTTGAGAGAGATGACCATGGAGACGTACAAGATGTACAACAAGTTGTGGCTTTGTGATTAGTTCTTTTCGATTGGGCGTCTTTCGGAAGCAGATTTATTAATCCATTAGAGCTGTAATTCATCCAGAACTTCTTGGACTTTCTTTTATGAAATAATTGTATTCAAACAAAATAGAACGTTTGAGGGGAGCAATGCGGTGATTATGCTTGACGTGCTTTTTTTTTGGTTAGTTGCGAAGGAAGAAAGAAATTGACGAGAAGTATATTTGGTTTGAGGTTGAAGAAAATGATTTTTTTAGTTTTTTTATTAAAGGGTATTTTAGTCATTTTAGCGATAAAAATTTGATGACATCATCCTCAGTCATATTAGGGACCCGAGACTTTAATTCAAAAAGTAAGGACCTTACATCTAATTCAAATTATCCAAGGACTCTATCGCAAATTTAACTATAAGTCAGGAACCCGAGGGTAATTTACCCTAAATAGAATCAACCGCACCACAACTGTTTTCCTGTTATCAGTAAGAAAACATTGTTCGTTCTACTAAAATAATGTAGTTGCCCTTCTTTAAGATTACATTCGCTATGCGCTTTAAAAAAATTACGAAATAAATCTACCTTTATCCACTCATTAAAATTTCGTCCCCAAGATAAAACCCGCTGCTTCACCCTTGACCTAGGAATTATTGTGTGAGAATCAAGAAACTAAAATAAGAATCTAAAATTTATAAGTGAGCATACGGTAATATTCCGAAGGACCAAATAGAATTTCACCAATCCTAATCTTAAAACCCTAGAGCTGTGCCTATAAAAGGAAGTAGGACAAAACCCTAATGAGAAGGAAACGCTAGAGGAAAGAACTCGAGAGCTACGGGCTAGAGAATACGCGAGTGACGGGATAAGAACACCACGAGGTTATATTGTAAGTCGGTTTTTTGTATCTTATTTGTTAGTTAACGTTATTTCATGTGTACGATTCCATGTTTGTGATGCTTGTTCTGTGATAATAAGTCCGGTTGAGGGACTTGTTTTGTTGATACAATTCTTTCGTTCACTTAATATATAAACTGTCCGATTCTTGAATAAAATAATGGTCTTGCTGGTTTTTTTTCGTTAGATCATTAATGGCCTAAACCTTCCTATTAAAATAATGGAAGACTTTATATTTCTCTCTGGGTGATTGCATCGTTAATCGGAGTGGTGACATTATTAAGATATTCTGTCCGAATTTTAACGGAATGATTGTTATTTTATTTAGTAAATTTTGGATTGATATGTTTTTAGCCCTGATTTGTACATGGTATTAACTAGGTATTGATTTTAGTCTTGTATCTCATAAGTGAATTCTGTCCTTATCCTACAATTGATATGTTGCTCTATATTGTGAACTTTGTATGTCAGATTGTGATTGTAGAGTTGGTGAGTTGTGTTGTTGATTTTGAAATTGCTGATTGGTATGGTTGATGTTGGATTTCTAATCTAGAAATGTTGTAAGTGAATTCTGTCTTTGTTTCGTATATGTATTTTCGTACGTATTTTCGTACGTGTTTCCGTACATGTTTCTGTTTGTATTTTGTTAGTATATTAGATTGTGAAATTGGTATTTGTGATTGTTGACAGTGAATACTGATTTGTATTGCTGATATTTGATTTGTAATTATGATTATGGAGTTGTGACTGTTGACTTTGGATTGGTGATTGTTGATTGTGAATACGAAAGTGTGATTATGGATTTGGATTCGAAACTGGATTGTCAGAATTTGAGTATGTGATTGATATGATTTATGGCATGCGGGATTGTCTCATACCTATTGGGCCCTGTAGTTCGCACATATCGCTTAAGGGGCTACCGGGTAACCCGAGGTATGTGTGATCAAATGGACAGGGAGTATGTAGACTATCTGTACTCGTAGAGGGGATACCTTTCCGTCTATTGGGCCTGCCTTGCAGGAATGGATATTTTTTCCGTCTATTGGGCCTGCTTGGTAGGAACGGTAGGTATTTATTTGTGCCCCACGAGATATCCCGTCATGATAAGTGAGGACTCCGGAGCTCCGTATTGTGATTGTATCGTGATAGTTATTGTGATTGCTATTGTGTACGTCAAGAATGTTAAGTTGGGTTCTATTGTGATTGCTATTGGGTGAGATGTGCCTTTGTGAATTTATAGATTTGCCAAATTTGAATTAGTGATATCTGTTTTATGTGAGGGTTGTTGATTACAAAGTTTATTGGATATGACTTGATTTGAGATTATGTATATGATTTGATATGAAATTTGTGATATGATTTATTGTATAAGTTGTATGTGTCTACCGACTTACTGAGATGCGTATCCTCATTAATGTGCGCTGCTGTCTCAGATAAATTGGAATCAGATTGGGAGTCAAAATTAGACACGAGGACATGCATTCTGTGACATATTGATTACTTAAAGACTATTGTAACTTCTCGAAAACATCATATTCTTCGGGTTTAAATCTAGATTAAAATTTGAGAAATGAAGTGGCCTTACGGAGAATCTTACTCCATGGCGGTTGACATGCCTAATTTCCGGGGCGTGGGTATAATTTACTATGGAACCTTGGATTTGATTATCGAACTCGTAGTGCAACATCATAATAGTTGTTGAGTTACCGATTCTTCATGAAATAGACACTGACTCACTAATGGCGATGATCTAAATAGGTTAACAATTTTTTTCGAGAATAGTGAACAAAATTTGGTTCGCGCTCTCGGATATTCACAATTTGATAAAATGGACTAAATATTCGCATTGTCGATAATTTTTCGTTGGTTATTCTCCATAATAACAGTTTATTCTGAGCATGGGACGGCCATTGCTTGCACCTTGAATAATGGACAACATTCCTCCAAGTGGCAAACTTTAAGAGAGTGGCACAGAAAAATGAACGGAAGAATTAGGAAAGATGCAGCAGATGCACTTATTCCACACGACTTCGTAGTTCCTAGCATACGTTAGGTGGGCGAAACCGACGTTTCAAGAATCTTTGTACTACCCGGAATCAATCAACATATTTTAAGAATGAATTAATGGAAATTTTTATAATGGTTATCAAGAATATTGTAGAGAAATTATATTCACATGTGTCAGGTTCAGATATAGATATATTTTTTTGGAGCCAAATATCGTCATTTGTCATGAAAGGATTGTGCATTAATGAACACAACAATTACGTGGACAATGGACCAGCTGGCCGAGCAAAAATTTCCAAGTGTTCAACATCTTGTGCTCAATTTTTCCAACTGTTCAAAAATTCCCGAGCAAAGACTCCTGCTTTTTGTGAGTTTACGTGCTCAATTTTTTCTGCCAACTGACTAACAAGAATTTGACAAGTTGTCGCTGTATAATAATTGCACGAGAAATCTTTATTTAGTTTCCCGATGCAGAGCCATAAATGTCAATCGCGATGTATACAATAATGAGATAATGAAATTTGACAAGTTTTGTTAAGAATCGTTCCATTGTTGCTTTAGTTACGTCATATTGCTGCTATAACCATTTTCTGGAAATGTCATTAGAATCAAATTTAAGACCATACTTTTGTGCATCTACCAAAAAAAACCTACAAACTGTGAATTTTTGGGTATAAAAATGTATTTATACAAAAAATATTCGTAAATAGGGTTCGAGTAATTAAATACGAGTCTCCTTCATTATGATGGGATCGCCGGCAGGCCGGCTGAAAACATCGACAAGGTGGTGCCAATTGCCCAGCCAATAAGTTGAGTTTAAATGTTGTGACCAATTCTGTCTCAATCGAGTATGTCCCACAGGAGACTTCTTCAAGTTTGGGTTCGTTGATTGTGGCGATGTAAAACGTGTGTACTGAAAATGCCAAAAATATAAGTATAACAAAACAAATTTAGACAGGAGGAAATTAAATTTACGATGGATCTGAAGAAGGGTCTTACCTCAACTTTAATAATTATTGGTGTCTACTGGCCGCCTTAATTTTTGGGTATAATAAGGTAGCTCCATACAATTTGTTTGAAATGATTTATTTGTAAATATCATGAAAAGTTTGTTATTATTATCGGCTGAATCTCTGACCTTTATAAAACAACATGATTGGATAAATACACCTCAAACAGTGTCATTTACAAGAATAACTTATGTCTATGAGATTTAAACTTATATTGTTAAAAGTCCAAATATTCACTTAAAAACATTCTACCTTTTAATGGAAAAAAAATACATCTTTAACCCGTTTTGGCTTTGGCACCAAAAATGTTGTTTTTGTCCCTTTTTCTGATACTACTAACTGGTACAGTGACAAAATTAGAAATCATTAAAAAAATAATAATAAATGGTCAATTAATGTCCCACACCATAGATGGTTGCATATTCTTCGGAATGGTAGGGTTGAAGTATATTAGATTCCGCATGATCTTTAACCGTTTGCATTTTTGGGATAACTGATTCTAGAATCAGTTAATTATATTTTTTTAATTTAGATCTATTATTTAAAGATGATAAAAAATTTCAGTATAAATATATAATATGTTCATACCGATTCTAATTCAAAATTTATTAGTAAAAATATTAACACTATTATATGACTAAAGTATTATAATATTTATTTTGTACAAGGTGAGTAGTTCCCAGGTGACCTTCGGAAATTCAACCCCAAAAAAAACTGAACACTCTTGAATGACACAGAAAGAGCATGCCAGGCCAAGAACCAAACAATGTTAAGACTTCAGAGTACTTGTGCGCTGTCTTCGATGCTACTTCTATCCATTGTTTCAAAAATATGGTTCGACTGGGGCGCTGGCAGGACCGCAAATCGGATCCATGGGCGGTCCATTTTTAGTCGATAACTGCTCTCCGTGCGAACCGCTTTATTTCTGGTCGGACTGGGGTGATTCAACCAGAAAATTTTAAAAAATTAATAATTTTATCTTTATTTCTAGATTATCTATTTGTATAAATACTTTATTTAGTATATTTTATAAAAATTAGTATATTTATATGTTATTATTGGTTTATTACATAAATTAATTACCTATATACATATATATTTCAAAATATTGCAAAAAATAAAAGAAAATAATTTCCGATCCAACTTGTCATAGGCTAGCCAGACCGACCAGGCCGAAGGTTGGACCCAATTTCGGGTCGACCTCCTGTTCGTTTCTAGAACAATGCTTCTACCATGACACCACTTAATGTTACTCATTTATATTTCATTAAATACGATATTTTTAGCCATATTGTCTACATTTAGAGAAATGAAATAAAGATACAATACTTTAAGGTAACTCACAAATAAAAATGTGGCTCGATCAATCGGATAAGAACGGATACCGGAAATAATTCATTTTTTTCTTCAAAATTTGGATTAGCGGTGAAATAGATTGTTTAACTGGTTGGTTCAGTCTATCCTCATCCAACAAACCAAAAAATTATTATATACAAATATTAATATGATTTGAGATTAAAATAATTAAATTAGGATATAACCTACTATTTGATTTTAAAATAATGTTAAATTAGAAACCAGATTCCCGTATCATTTAAAGTCAAGGCTTTAGATATTTGTTTATACGAGAAAGACAGCTCTCTCATAATATTTTAACTAATAAATAATAGAACAGTGGAAGTCCCGCCGGCGGAGAAAGAGAGAGCCTAGTGTAGGAAAATTGTCATCAGCTTATCCATCTTCTACTTCCATAAAACCCCTCACTCTCCCCTCTCACTTCCATAATTCCAATTCCAATTCCCATCCAGAAACCGAATCCGATTCCAAAAAAAAAAATGGGATTCGAAAACGGAGGATCCGAGAAAGGAGGAGAAATAGAGGACTCGGTGGTTCCGCCGAAGAAATCCCTCCTCCGGTACAACTCCCCGTTCGTCCAGGTCACCCTCATCGGACTCGTCTGCTTCTGTTGTCCGGGGATGTTCAACGCGCTCTCCGGCATGGGCGGCGGCGGTCAGGTCGACCACACCGCCGGTAACAACGCCAACACCGCACTCTACACCACCTTCGCCGTCTTCGGCATCCTCGGCGGCGGCATCTACAACCTCCTCGGCCCCAAGCTCACCCTTTTCTTCGCCGGCCTCACTTACGCCCTCTTCTCCGGCTCGTTTATCCATTACAACCACCACCACCAGCAGGGCTTCGTCGTCGCCGCCGGCGGGATTCTCGGCGTCGGCGCCGGACTTTTGTGGGCTGCTCAGGGCGCCATCATGACGTCATACCCCCCACCGAATCGGAAGGGGACGTATATCTCGCTGTTCTGGTCGATCTTTAATATGGGCGGCGTCATCGGAGGGTTGATCCCGTTTATTCTGAACTATCACCGGAGCGACCAGCCGTCGGTAAACGACGGGACGTACATTGCGTTCATGTGCTTCATGCTCGCCGGAGCTTTCCTGTCGTTTGCCATTCTCCCTCCGCGCCGGGTCGTTCGGAACGATGGGACGCGGTGCACACACGTGAAGTACTCGAATGTGTCGACGGAGGCGTGGGAGATTCTGAAGCTGTTCGCTAACTGGAGGATGCTCCTCATCGCTCCGGCCGCCTGGGCGAGCAATTTTTTCTATACTTATCAGTTCAATAATGTGAACTCGGCGATTTTTAACCTCCGGACCAGGGGGCTCAACAATGTGTTCTACTGGGGGGCGCAGATGCTAGGGTCGGCTGGGATCGGGTACGTGTTGGACTTCTCGTCCGCGAGCAGGAGGAAGCGCGGGTTTTTTGGGATTGGGATCGTGGCCACGGTTGGGACCGTGATTTGGGCTGGTGGCCTTGCCAACCAGCGGAGGTATAGTTTCGGGAGGTTGTTTGATAATAATGTGAAGTTGGACTTCAAGGACTCCGGGTCCGAATTCGCAGGGCCGTTCGTTCTGTATTTCAGTTACGGTTTGCTTGATGCCATGTTCCAGACTATGGTTTACTGGGTCATCGGCGCGCTCGCTAATGACTCCGAGGTTCTTAGCAGGTAATTTTACGAGATCAACCCACTCTGGTACTAATTTGAGTTTTCTATGTTGAGTCTTTAACATTGTGTTCATGGTGTGTGCAGATATGTGGGGTTCTACAAGGGTGTGCAGAGTGCAGGGGGCGCGGTAGCCTGGCAGCTCGACACGCACAAGGTGCCGATGATGACTCAGCTGATTGTCAACTGGGGGCTCACGACGGTGAGCTACCCCTTGCTGGTTGTGCTGGTCATGCTGGCGGTTAAGGATGACGATGGAATGGCCGTGACTGAGGAGGAGGACCGGCCTGCCAAGTTGCCGGCCGGTGATGCCCCGGTGTCTGTGGACGAGATTAGCAAAGCTTAGGGGATTCTTGTTTTGTTTTCTTTGAAGATAAGTGGAAGTGAAAAAAAAGAGAGCACGAATTGTATTGATTCAAATGTTGGTTTGTGTCGTGTTTGATACATACAAGGAAGAAAGAAAGGAATTCAAGTTTCTTCTGCAAAATTGTGGGCTCTTAATACTTTTCGTCTTGGGAACAAGTAGTGTCTATGATGTTTTGGATGCTGCTGTTACCTAAAATTCTTTGTTTAATCAATAAATCTCTTTTTTCTGATGTTCTTAGACCAGAGCACTCATTCTCAACAGATGTAAGAAGTTCAGATCATTGCAAAAATTTCCTCTGATTGGCTTCACAAAATTTTTTATCACTTGAACACTAGGATATAAGCTTTCAGACCAATTCACAACAAGAAATTAAAGAATAAACATGTTTTAACACCAAACCAAATCCAAATCCTCACACACAAACGGATCTTATACATAAGGTTGGGGCATATCAGAAGGCCATAATAGATAATACACTGTAATGAGATGAAAGCCTGGATGTCTGTATCAAATTAAGCCTTGGGAGCATCCTTGGCGGGCGCAGCGGCTTCAACCTTCTTCTCCTCGGCTGCTGGCTCAGCGGCCGGGGCAGCAACAACGACAGCCTCAGCTGCAGGTTCGGCCTCTGGCACGGGCGTAACCTCCTTGGTCTCGACCTCTGCCTTGGTCTCTGGTGCCTTCTCTGCCTCGGCTGTTGGCTCGGATAGATCAACTAAGGGTGCTTCATTTATTTGTTCACCTCCCTGGTTCTCCTGCACTCTCACAATTGTTATTCACTACTATTAGCGAAAATGACTATAATTTATTGCACTTGACGTATTTGCATTTGTATATTCACTTACATCATTCATGCATTTTAATCAATAATTTTGATTCAACCACATAAATAGATCATGTTAATGTTCATATATATATATATTCATACAATGAGAAGAGTGTTTTGGAATGATTGGTTGAATTGCCAATGAGCTTGGAGGTATTTTTACACAAAAGATTTAATGCTAAATATCAACTAATGCTAAATACTATCTAATTTTATTGCAAAACTTATTATTTATAAGTGTTAAAGGTATAATTTAATCACTTATGATCTAACAAAACTCGAAAAGACATTAGCCCTAGTGTTCTCTAATTTTTCATATAATATGATTTGATACTAAGTCATGGTCCAACTGATCGACCACAAATTTTAGAAAAATGTCCGTAAAAACATGTATCAAATTAGTACTCTTGTCCATGCGTATTTAACTTCTTAACATATGCAAATGCGTGCTCATCATGCTGGTTGTTTGCATACCTCCACGGCGGGCACGTTGGCATCGGTGGGGAGTGGCTCCGGACGGGTAGAGTCGTCCAAGGTCTTGGGTGTGCTCGCACAGGCTCCCATGATGTCTGGTCTTTGTTGTTGATGGGAAGAACGTGCGAGTCTTACGTGGGAGGTGAAGCAGAGAAGAAGCCTTTCAAGACAATGTAGCTTCTTCTTCTTCTTCTTCTTATTATTATTATTCTCGAAAGGTGAGGATGGTTCCAAACCAGGGTTCGTGTGGCTTTTTATACATGGGATGGCTTCTGCCTTTTTTTAGGACAAGAACTAATTTAGGTAAAAAAAAACATTCTATTACCATTCTGAAGCCAGTCTGTGTTTTGACATTTTCCCTTGGACATCCAACTTCCTCGTTGGCGCCTTAGGTGGTAGAGTCGGTTATTTTTTACGGTTAAAAACGCAAAGTCTAGGTTGTCCTCGGTAATAACGGGTAAAAGTTGTGTGAATCACGGCGGAGTTATTATTTTGGGCATATTCTCCCGTGTAGAGATTACCACTCAGTAAATTTTACAATAACTGAAAATTGATTATGTCGTTTCGAGTAATTCAAAATTTGAGTAATTTATATTTTTTAAATTTATAATCAAATTTTGTTACTTTCTAAAATTCTACTTTAAGACAAATCTAAATTAGTCAATCTATGTGAATCTTCATATATCAAACGTGTAAATTAAAAGGATATAATGTAGAACTTTCAAACACCGATTTCATCTCTTACCTTTTAGCCAAGAATCACAAAACAAAAACAAATCTTGATCTTCAAAATTCACTCAACTTACTTGGTATTAAATTTAGTTAGAATCTCAAGTCCAAAAGCCATACAAAAGTGGAACAATAAACTAAGTATCAAACAAGATGACACTTCTGATGTACAAAACACATAACCTCCCAAATGAAGTAACTAGACAATTAAATGAAAATAGACAAGTGAATGAAAATGAGTCAAACATTAAGACAGCAAAGCTCGGATTCTGCGAGGTTCGTGACAATGGTGCAGCTGCTCAGGTGCGGCTCCTTGTTCACATTGTTTCTCGTTGTCACTGGCTTCTCAATCAACAACAGATTTTTTTTATCTCGGGAAACTACATTGGTTTTGAGCTTTATGTAGTGCATTGAAACAAGAATCTTTCACTGTCTTGATGGATCAACCAAACCAAATGTATTATATATCTATCAGTGGGCAAATTTTTTCCAATGATGTTATATCTTGTGGTTAAAATATTTTTGTTATTGTGTCATTTTCTTGGTCGCCCTAAAAAATATATGACTTCGGTACTACTTCCTTGGCCGTATAATGTTAATGTTATCTCGCGGTCTTATTTACCGTCGTATGGAAAAAAATTCGAAGAGGAAACTCTAAAGATATGTCCGTCTCTTTTATTTGTGTATTACAAAAACAATTCGATGAACTCATTTCTATGATGACAGCATATAGTCCTCGCCTTTTTCATCCTCAAAAATTGGAATCAAACAATCTGCGTCATTATCAACTACGTCCAATCTTCTTATGAACACATGTGAAATCACATTTTGCAGCCCGGGCAGTAAAAATCTAGTAGGATATCAATCTAGTTTCGCTGTTAAATGATCGAATTAGCCATTGCAGACCTTTCAGTTCAGAAACCTCTAGTGTTCTATCTTGGGGCTCTGCAGAGAGAATCCTACACGACCAAGAGTAGATCCATTGTTTATTCTTGCACTCTCACCTCTAGACCGTTCAGAAAAAGGATCATCTTTGTCGGCTGTCGTCAACTTCTCAGAAGAAGAAGAATCTGCAGAGCTCGAACCGCCACCACCAAGCAAGCTTTTGTACATGGTAAGGGTTTGAGCAATCATGCTAGCCGGATTGCCAGTTGAAGCCGGAATCAACATTGTTGTTCCCTGTGAGACAAAATAAATAAATAATGAAGGGTTAAAAGGGCTCCCTCCGTATGCTGCATTGATCTAAGAGGAAGCTAACTAGAGTTTGAAATCATTACAAACCTCCTTAGCTATGTTACCAAAGGCATGGATATATTGCTCGGCGATATTTAGGCTTGCTGCCTGCAAAATGACAGCTAGTTTTTTAGCATGAAGTGCCTCACTCGAGTAAATGATGAGTTTGCACAATAGAATAGCTCAAACACAATATCGATACAAAATCAAAGTACACAGTGTATTACTCAACTTGAAGTCGATAAATCAACCAATAAGTAGTGCAGAGAGAAGATTTTATATAACATGACTCAAGTTAATGTACCAGCCCGAATTATACAAAAGTCCCAGGGCTGGCACTAGTGTTCATAAAAATTCAGAGAAGAGATTTCATATTTGTGCCATTATGAAAATTTACTGTTTGACAGGTACATAAACAACCTACACTTTAGATGCTCAGACATAGATGGAAAAGAACCAATCTCGAAACCTTCAGAGGTTCTAACAAAGTTGACTATTAATAAGTAATAACAATTCCGAATCCTACCAAATCCAATTGCCAATTCTTGGCTATTTGCCAAAAGTTTGAGCTAAATCCCATTTTAAGTATAAAAAACACAGCGACAGGAATGCAATGAGAGGAATAGAATTTGCGTCATCATTATACTTAAAAAATTCCATACTGCCAATAAAAGATAGACATCCACATATGAACTTAACGTAATCACCGATCTCACAAAATAATTGATTCACTAGTTTCACTCTTCTAACATGCCAGAAGTAAATCAGGAAAGCTGATGTAAAAGTTTGTTGCAAGAGCACTCAATAAACGAAAAGTCACATCATCGTCAGCATGTCCTTTAAATTTGAAATCTATAATATTCACTGGGTAATGCTTCATCTCTTATTTTAGAAATTCACAACCAGTGTATTCTTTATCTTTAGCCCAACCCAATTCATGATTTCCCACTTGTGAAAATGCAACAACAATGTTAGTTCAACATGACATCCTACAGTATTCAGAGTAGTGCGCAGACCAAGCAGGTCATTAATGTGAAAATGTTACCTCTACTCCCTTAGATTCTTTAAGTGCCTCTGACACTAAGGCGATTCCCCGAGCTGTCGCTTGAGATTTGGCTAAGATGGCTTCTGCTTCACCTATTAAAATGGAAGCAGAAACAAGGACCAAGTGACTAACAAGAATAGCATTCTAGAAGAGAATCAACATCAAGATGAAAGCAATAGCTTGTCTACTCTGATGCTAGTTGACTGCCAGGAGGCGGAGGGAGAGGAAATTTAGTCTGAACAGAAAACGAAAGGAACTAGGTCTATCATGGTAACGATGGCTTGAAAAATTAAATTATGAATATGGCTACCCGTAAATCACATAGATGCCAAGAAATGCTCTCTTCTTTAACCAATAAAATCAGCAACATGCATTGGTTTTTCTCTCTCTTTTGAACATTTACAGAGAACGTTTCAACATAGAAAAAGAAAAGGCATTGTCAATGCTGTATAAAAATAGAATTCATATGCAACATGATCTTTAAGCGGAAGGAAATTATACCTTGTGCTCTATTGATTTGATTGATCTTGGCTCCTTCCGATTCAAGGATTTGAGCCCTCTTCTTGCGTTCAGCCTCTGCTTGCATCTCCATAGCTGCCCGTATTCCACGTGGCGGAGATATATCCCCTGAAAAGAGAGAAAAAGACCAATTCAAAGTATGAACTACACGTTATGACAAAAAAACGGACAACTAAAAGTTGGAAAAGGTTGGGTTACTTATTTCATAGCGAAGGCATTGAAGACCCCAATCTTTTGCCGCTGCATTGATGTTCTCCTAAGGAAGTAACAATGCTCACTTTAATAAACGATGCAGCATGATTTTAGTGAAATTATGGATGGAAAAGTTAGAAAAAAGGTAAAAAGACTTCTAAGGCATGTATCAATTTTAGCCATGGGATGTCCAAATGAGCAAATTACTAACACGATAAGTAGCCAAATACTCAGACATTGAGCAGCATATACAACTCTCTTTAACTAACCAATACGACTAAAGAACTGAATACAAATAGAAGTGCATGCACTCAGATGCTACACCGATAAAATAACAAGCTTATTTCAACAGAAAACTAGTCAAAATTATCTTCTATATCGGTGCCATACTGCTGGATAACACATCAATGTAAAACAAGAAGGAACAAGAACAAAGCCAATATTAGACCATTGCAGCTGCAGTGGGAATTTTACAGTCATTTTCTCCTTTACCCATAAAGCAACACTCTCCCCATGACCTTACATCACAAAGGTAGCTGACACAGATAGAGCTAAATGATTAAAAGTGAAAACCCGTGCATACCACGATCCTTGCATTGAGGATGTCCCTCCCTTCAAACGTCTTATCCAGAGTCATTTTTCCCAGCTCATTGCGCATAGTGGTCTGAGCAAGCTGAATGACCGAGAATATCGGATTCTCGACACCATAAGAAGCAAGCTTTGGGTCCACAATCTGCACACATCCAACAACAATTCAAACCAAACCCCTACCACCAACCGACAAAAGAACAAACTAGCAAAGGATTAGACCTTGACGTAGAGGACCCCGTCGATAATGACGCTGACATTGTCGTTGGTGATGGCGGCCTGGTCGGGGATCGGAATGGCCTCTTCTTTCAAGGAATGGACATAGGCTATCCGGTCAACCAAAGGTATCAAGAAGTGGATCCCCGACGGCAGCGTTTTGTTGTACTTCCCGAACCGTTCGATGACGTAAGCCTTCTTCTCCGGCACTATCCTCACCCCCCAGTTCACCGGCGGCCTTGTCTCATAACTAACTTACCCATTTCCAAACCCGAATTAAAAAAAAAACTCTCTTTTTCAGTTGATAGAAGAATAATATTTAACGAAACATTTTATTTTGGAAATTGGGGGAGAAGTTACCTAGAAGGGTCTAGGTAAATATTACATTACATTTTATTTTGTAAAATAATATTTTTTTAAGTTATGATAAAATTGTTAACCAAATTATGATGAAGTGGTTCGCGAATAGACTCTACCAAAATATTGAATTGTTCGTTCAATTATATTAAAATAATTTATTTAATTATGAAACCTTTCTGTAACTGTTGACCGTAAACCAACAATAGTTTAAATTATGTTTCAAATATGAATTACCTAAATTGTTAACCTATCGTCCAAAAAGTATCTCCAATTTTAGACTTGAAAAAGGCAAGCATGTACATTGTACGCACGTTAATAAAGATAAACAAAAACGCACTCAACAAAACCCTAAACCCACATCGCCAGCTGATCCACCGCCACGTCACTCTTTCCCTTCCATTTCCCCAAACGATGTCGCACCCGACCGAAGTAGCGCGAATCGTTACCGTGGGAGGCAAAGGCACCTCCCTCTCCTCCTCCGCCGTCTACGCCGTCGCCACCGGCTCCGCCACCGTCCGCCTCGACTCCAGCGCCCTCGACCGCCTCCCCAACCATCCCGCCGCCGGCTCCGATCCCAAGCTCCGGAAACCCGATCCCCCGATCCCCGAAACCCTAGACCCCGTATCGGCCCGCGCCTCCCTCGTCCTCCTCCTCAGCAAGCTCCTCCCCTGCCGCGGGGTTCCCGCCTCCCTCCCCGTCCTTGTTGCGGATGCGTTAAACTCCGGGGGCGACCGCCTCCCTGTGGTTGACTTTGGCGAGTTGCCGGAGGATGTGTGCCGCGTCGTGGAGACGTCTGGGGCGGAGCTGTACGGGATTTGCGCCTTGGTGGACCATGAGTCGGCGGCCTTGGCTGCGGTTGTCGGGGCCATGGCCTCGCTTTCGTGCGAGGCATCCAAGGCTGACATGGCTGCCGCGTGTAGTTTGACGGATACCGGGGATGGGCTGGTTAATAAGGAGCAGGCTTTGGTTGCTAGTGATTTGAGGGTGTTGCTTAATGGTTCCAAGTTCGTGGGGAAGGTGAAGAGCGACGCGTTTGCACGTATCCCGGCGGTTATTGGGAAGTTTCGAGAGGTGGTTAAGTCAGTGCATTATAATACGCGGGTGGAGTTGAATTCCCCTGCAGAAGGTAGCAGAGGGATTGCAGGGGAAGCAATTTGTGAGGTCATACATTCATTGGTTTTCGTATTGAGGCGGTTAGGGGAGAGTAGCTTGCTTAGATCAAAAATGAATTTGGATGCTGTAGGGGATGATGGTTTGAAAAGTAGTTTGTTGATTTTGTTTGAGAAGAATTTTGGAGAAGGGGACTTGATGAGCGCCGGTTGTAAATCGGCTTTTAATTCTTACATGGAGAACGATTACGAGAACTTTGTGCATGCTGTTAAATGTTTGTTGGGAGATGTGTGGAGGATTGTTACTTGGGAGGGCATTTCCGCTCTTTTTGCTATTGAGGGTTGGGAGTTGATTGGAAAGAAGGGCGATGAAGGCCCTGATGCTAATGGAGAGGATGCGAAGGGCGATAAGAAGGCTGATAAGAAGAAGAAAAAGAAGGCAGTTTTGGGCAAGGGGACCGGTCAGATTGTGCAATGGATTAAAGATAAGGTCCAAAACAAGGGAGGTAGCATTAGTGATTCTTCGAAGGCTTTGGAGAAATGGGTTGAGGATCTTGTGTTGTTTTTTGACCCAAAGCATCCCGGTTTTGATGGATTCATAAACAAAGTGAAAGAAGTCCTTGAAAGCAACGAAAGCAGAAGACTTCCCAAGCTTCCCAAGGTAATGCAACTAAAAAGTTGATCTACTGTGTTTTGTTTCCAACGATGATTCTATTGACCTTCAGTGAACTGAGCAGCCCTTGGTGGCCATGCTACAATTTTATTTGGATTGATTGACACGATAGATAAACTTTGCATCTGAAGTTATTATAATTGACATATTGAAATATCACTTGGTACATCTTTGGGACATGTCAGAAAGGACCAATTTGATGCATACTTCTGAGGGAACTAATTTCTTTATATTGGGTCTCACTGAAAAGTTTTAATCAGCATTTATAGTTATTTTTCCAAATTATACATTTTCTTCCCTTTGTTCAGTAAAATTTTTCCTGTAAAGAAGTTTTGAACGAGAACTTCATTTAGGTTTCCTCACTTGCAAATATTATCATCATTGACCATGCTCTTTGCATGTTTGCTATGTGTTTTCGGTTCAACCAACAGCATTATCCTCACATTGCTCATGCTGACTAAAATTCCAGGGTACTCGTGACTTTGCAAAAGAACAAATGGCCATAAGAGAAAAGGCATTCTCTATCATATCAGGGGTTTTCAAGAGGCATGGTGCAACAGCACTTGATACACCTGTTTTTGAAATGAGAGAGACACTTATGGGAAAATATGGGGAGGACTCAAAACTAATTTATGATCTGGCTGACCAGGTAAAGCTTTTGTGATCGTTGTTTCCATGATGAGCTGACTCTAATTGTTTTCCATGTTATGTTTTTATTTTTTCTTATGTATGATAAATGACGAACCGGGTGTTATTTCCTGAATGTTGTTATACTTTGTTCAAACACATCAGTAAATTACAATACTTACCCTCAGTAATGTATAACGGATGGACAACTCTTTACAGCACATTGTCGTAAGTCAACAATTTCACGCGATAATCAGTTGGAATTTCCCTTTCTCGTTCCTTTCAAACTTGATAAGAATTACTAGTTGAATGGCTTTCTGCATGTTTACTTTTGGTGTTTTGTTAAAAAGGTCAGGTTATGAAATTTTTGAAGGGTTTTGCTCTAGGTTTAATGCTTCCAGTAATTTCTCCTTGATGCAGGGTGGGGAGCTTTGTTCTTTGAGATATGATTTGACAGTCCCATTTGCTAGATACGTGGCTATGAATGGAATCACCACATTAAAGCGATACCAGATAGCCAAGGTTTATAGAAGAGACAACCCATCGAAGGGAAGATATAGGGAATTTTACCAGTGTGACTTTGACATCGCCGGTCAATTTTTGAGGATGGGACCTGACTTTGAGATCATCAGAATTTTAACAGAATTGCTTGATGCACTAGACATTGGAGATTATGAGGTAAAGCTCCTGGCTATATTACTCTGTTTAGCAAAACACACTCTCTGTTTCTCTATTAACTTGCCAGATTGCATGTTTGTTTCTCAGTGACAGATGGGGTTTTGCTTCTTGGCTACTGCAATAGCTTGAACAAACCCAACAAACCATAATGTAAAATGAAATCAAATTGAACTTTTCTCATAAATGGGCAGTATATTGCATATCATTGGCCCATTGCTTATTTTATCACTTTTAACGGAATGTGTTCTGCGTGTATTTTCAACATCCTTTTGTACTTTCTGATGCAGTGAAGAACTCTCAAGGGGCCACATTTTTCTTTTTAGCTCCTAATCGGTCCCATTGTGATATGCTTCTTGTGTGCATGATTTCCTGCTGTCTTTTGTTTTCCAGAATGCATTTTCTGAGCAACTGCTTATTCTGATAGGTCAAGTTAAATCATAGAAAGTTGCTCGATGGAATGTTGGAAATATGTGGAGTGCCAGCTGAAAAGTTCCGTACTATTTGTTCAAGTATCGACAAGCTTGACAAGCAATCATTTGAGCAGGTCAAGAAAGAAATGGTAAGACCACATATCTCTGTGCAGACTTAACTTGTGTCATACAAACATTTTGTTGCCTTTCTTTGTATATCTAAGCTCCTTTTGGATCCAACAACAAAAATGATGGACTATTCAAAGTGAACTCAAGGTTTGACTGGATTGAGCGTCAAGGAGGTGGTCTTTCTTGACAGTATGGCCTCTGTTTCCTTTTTAGCTTCAACCACTGTGATCCAGCCTGTTAGATCTTACCCATGCCTTTATTCATTATTGGGCTAGCTCTTGGATCTTAAAACTTAGTAACTATATCTTTGCCTTAACATCCTCGATTCACTTTAGTTTTCATGTTATCATATCCATTTCCTTTTTTTTTCCATTCTCCGGCTTCAAATATTATGTGTTTGTTGAATATTTGCTAGGTGGAAGAGAAGGGTTTAAGCATTGAAGTTGCTGATAGAATTGGCAATTTTGTGAAAGAAAAAGGAAGCCCCAAGGAGTTGCTTTCTAAGCTTAAACAGGAGGGAAGCAAGTTTTTAGAAAATGCTTCTTCCAAATTTGCTTTGGAAGACTTGGAGATCTTGTTCGAAGCCTTGGATAAGTCAAAGTGCATTAACAAAGTCGTCTTTGATTTAAGTCTTGCAAGAGGGCTAGATTATTACACAGGAGTGATATTTGAAGCTGTTTTTAAAGGGACTACCCAGGTATATCCATCTGGTTCATTATGTTGTCTGCCACTTTTGTTAGGGATAGCTATTATTCATTTATGAGTTCTTCACATTCTTTTCCCGAGAATCTCTTCCTAAGATGTGTTCCTAAAGTAACTGAATTGAGCCACTGTGCTGATACATACAATCTGTTAGTAATTTGGAA
>SOPF01029141.1:24286-78295 GCA_012979155.1 Hypericum perforatum
TCAAGCCGCCTCGCAGATTCTTCTCAACTGTTCCGAAACCATTTCCGTCGATGGTTTGCTCCGTCTTGGCATGATCATCGAGAACGAGAAGCTTCCAATAAATCGAAAATTAATCCAAACAAAGTTTATAATCCAAATAAACATAAAACTCTATTAACATGCTACTGTCGGGATGACGAAACCATAGATTGCAAAGTCGAGATTTCTCTTGAAATCAAATTAGAAATTTCTTGTTAGAACCAAAATCTTTCTATCACTATTTTTTAAGTACAATTTTTATAGGATGATAAATTTGAATCATCAACTAACTAAATATTTAATTGTATATGGTGTTAGTGTTAGGTTATAAGGTAACCAGCCATAGTACTAGTAAAATTCAATCGGAACAGGCACATAAGGCACCATTAGTATATTAAAACGTTACTATAGTTGCTCATCATGTATCTTCTTATGTATATTAACACTCATTTTTATAAGTATACTTTTTGTCGAAATTCAAACTACAAAAATTTGAAACTTTTGTCCCAAATTTTACCACCTAAGCTAACTTCTTATTTATAGTCATGAAAATTTTAAAGGTATGGTATCCACTGCTAAGAATAATTGCTTAGAAATTATAGAACTGTCTTGGTTATTTTCATTGGAATAAAGTCTGAACAATAGTTTCTTATTCATTTGAACGATGTCACACATTATTGTTCACATGCCATCAAAATAATGACGTGTAACTAAAACATGTTATTTTTTCTAAATTGAAATATACAGTGTGCTATACGATCCAATATTAATAGTTGTATGTTATAAATAAATAGAAAGTATAGTGAAATTCTTCTAAGGTAATATTGGTTGGAAAAAAAATGTCATTTTAGAAATGTTATCAGATAAGAGAGATTTATGTATATTTCTAAAAAATATTAAATTTGATTAATAAATACATAAATGATAAAAAAAAATTATTATGTTTATATTCGAATTACATAAATCTTGACTTAGAACATTATTCAAATGCTACATACTTTACAGAGATTTCTTAAAATAAGATGACCATCACACAAATTATTTGAAAATAATTGAGAATATAAATGACAATGTAAAATCAAAATAGGAAGTCTAACACAAAATAGTATTTTAAAATATTATTTAAGTTCGTAAAATATGTAAAAATATATATATTTATTTAAAAATATCACTTAAAGCAAAATTAGGTTGAAAATTTATCATTAAGATTTTCAAAAAGTATTAGTTACCACGATAGAGAATATCACGTTTTATATAAGTTGTTACTTGGAACCAATATTTTTTTATATCAATTTAGATTGATTATTACTTTAAAGAGACTTATTTAATGTATCTATTTTCTCTTAAGGCCTTAGAAACTTGGTACTTTGTTATGTTGCTTGCCAATTGTAATTTTGATAATTTTGTACTAACTCTTTACAATTGCTATTTGTACGATTTATGAGAGAAAATCATAAATTCTTATTAAGCAATGAACATATATACAACTTGGTGGCAACCGGAACCCTAATTCACCTAGCAAGTTGACACTCATTAGAGATCTACCTAAACATGTACACCTCTAGAATAGGAATATACACAGATAATACACGGATAGCCTAAAAGGCCCAAATTTAGGAGTGAGTATTTGAACCAAACCAGAGGAACCGGAACCAGAACCATTATAACCGAAACCAGATCTATGCATAATTCAGGAACTGAACCAGAACCAAAAAACATGTGGTTCGATTCTGAATCGAATCATAACTTTTGGTTCTGGTTCGGTTCCTGACCAAGAGAACCGCTGAACGGAATTAGAAGACAAAATTATCACTCAATTTGAGTCATTTAATAGTCTCTCTTCGCCAATGACATCATTTGTAGATTTTTCCAGTGTAGGTTTTGGTAGTCAACGATTAACACGTTCTAATGCATGCTTCACCCGTAACACAATATCTCAATAAATCTGTTGTCTTCAAATTAAGATTCTAACGGAGGTATGAAATGCAAACTTAAATTAATTTACCTATTGATCTTAATCAGTTTTAAATATAACATAGACAAGTACATAAACTTGCAATACAACACTAACTATCATTCTAATCCATATGCTATTTTATATTTATGATTTGGCTCTGGTTCTAACCATTTTTTTTATCAGAACCAGAACCGAAACCAGAACATTCTATCACTAATATTTAGAATTGGACCGGAACCATGCGTTATATGATTTGGATTGGTTCCAGTTCTAATGGTTCGGTTCTGGTTCAATTTATGGTTCTTGGTTTTTTTCTCACCCCTAGACCCAATACTAGTGCTCTTAAGGAAATCATACTAATACATCAAAATTTTAACTGTGATATGGTCGTTCATCTACGCCTAAGCCTTGAGATTGTCTGTGACCTGTATCTTCCACCAATAACTCTCTCTTTGATCTCCTTTCTGTACTTTAAATACCCGAGACCTTTTTTGTCCCATAGTAAAAATAGTTTGGGTATGATGTTAAACCGCTATAATGAAATTTTCCCTCCGAAGCGTATTTTGTTATCAAACCATAGTTTTAAAAAATGCGGTCCGACTGGTGGTTCGACCGGTCAGACTGCATTTCGGATCCAATTTCGGGTCGTTTTTGTCTTAAAAAATGCCATATGGTTCGACTGATCAATTTCCGATCGAACCGGCCAAATCAACAAAAAAACGGACAGTTCCACCGTAAATTTGTGCATTTATATTAATTTTTTTACTCTAAATATCTTATTTACCTATATATTTATATATATTATAGAAAAATACACTAAAATATGAATGAAAAAATATCCAGTTTGACTGATCAGATAGCCAATCGGACTATCCAACCCAAGGTCGGACCCAAATATGGGTCGACCTCCGGGTCGTTTTTAAAAACTATGTATCAAACCATTTGTCTTATTGGACTCACTTCTTGATTTTTTTTCTAGCCCACAAACAGCTCTTTGCAGTTTGCTCTTGTCATTCCTCTGTTTTTTTTATTCACCTAAGCCCATTTATTTCCCTTTTCAATGCCAGGCCCACACGTTCCAAGCTCCTTGTCCCCCTTAAATTTCCTTTTCCATTTATCTTTCACTTTCCCCAATTTTCGTCCAACGACGATTGGGAAGCATAAGCCGATATGGTTAGTACCTCGGGACTTTGAAAGGAAAACCTTTAAAGATAATCACTAAATATTCTCTTACAATTGTCATCAAGAGAGTTAAACAGAAAACATGATTTTCTAGAATTAGCAATCTTGAGGAGATGACTCGCACAAGATTACAAAAGGAACCATACTGATTTTGATGAACCTTATGCGAGTTGGAGAAATTAATCGTCGGTCAACTCTTTCATCTCGTTCTAGATGCGGACACCGAACGACCTAATTATGTCTCCAATATGGAAAATCTAAAATTAGAAAAATGGGTACAAGAAAAATTAGAAAACACAGATATTACTCATGAAAATATCTCGTGTAGCGAGAAGTTAATCTTCTTGTTGTTCTTCCACTAATCATTATTCTTTCTTTTCTGGATTGTCTACTTGTGTAATGATTTGCAATCAATCCGCTAATCTCAACTTGTTCTGCATATAAAGTAAGGTTTATTGGCAATTGAAATTTGGCAACTTATCAAGTAGATTATACTGACAAATAAATCTTATCGTAAGTGCCAAAAAACCTTGATTTAAATGAGAACAAACTCTAAATAGTGGATTGAGTGCAAACAATTATGCAAGTAAAATTTTTGGTGCAATTCTTGTAAATCTAGCTTCTTGAGCTGTTTATGAAATTGGTTCCATCACATCCAGATCACAAGACATTTAGCTGATCAAAAAATAGCCAATTGCCTATTTTATAACAGCAGAATAAAATATGGGAATTCAAATTTAGTTTAATAATTCTTTTCACAAAATTCATAAATTTGTTTTTATTGGTTAACAATGAAGAAAAATGAATTGAAGAAAAATTATTGGTTAACTCTAAATATAAGAGACTAGAAAGATAAAGAATCAATTGAAGAAAGACATAATTAAAGAAACGTACCTGGAACGTGGAACTTAAGATTTCTGTTTCCCGTTTTACTCTTCATAATTAAAAAATCGACGACTATCAAGATTTCGGCTTCTTCATTTGTTTCAACTTTAGTTCTTCTCGGCATTCCTTCATGCGCTTCTCTTGTTTCATTTTACCCGGTCCCTTCCCGTGAAACTTATAAGAGATCCAACGATAGGCTTCCTTTGGTCATTAGGGGCATCATCGTCGTCCACGACTATGCCAATCAATGGTTTCTTTCAACAAACTCAATGCACCAGACAAGCCTTTCCCAACTGGCACTTCACGGAAGGTTTCATCAACAGGTTTCTCACCTGACTCATTCTCCACAACCTCCATCCAGTCACCATCTTCTATGTTTTCTCCTTGGTTAGGAGGGCTAGACGGCTCATCTTCATCCTTGAAAATAGATGGGTCAGCTTTCTCGATTATCTACTTGTATAATCGTTTGCATTCAATCCGTTATTCAAAGCTTATTTCGCATCTAAAGTAAAGTTTCTTGGCAGTTGAAATTTGGCAACTTATTGAGTAAATTATACTCACAAGTTCCAAATTTTATCGTGAGTGCCAAAAAACTTTGATTTAAATGAGAACAAACTCAAAAAAGCGTATTGTGTGCAAACAATTATGCAAGTAGACTTTTTGGCGCAATTCTCGTAACTCTAACTTCTCGACCTATTTATGAAGTTGGTTCCATCACATCTGACTTTTATATCACAAATATTTTGCTGACCCAAAAATAGCTAATTGTCTATTTTATATGAGCAGAATAAGATATTGGAATTCAAATTTAGTTTAATAAATCTTTTCACAAAATCCATAAACCTGTTTTTATCAGAATCACATCTTAAACACTTGAACATAATTTCGAGTATAAAAACACTAGGGATATTTGTGGATGATAAAATCTAAAGTATGAAACCAAAGTTATTTCAAAAATTTCATAGGAAAACATATAGCTCTTACAAGAGCGTCTTTGAACATAATTCCAGTGAAAAAGATTATAGATTCAAGATTATAGTACTCTAGAACAAGGTGTAAACCGCGAATGCTTTTAAGAAAACTGTCTAATTCCATAAATAAACGAACAATAACTACCTAATTCCAAAGATCTTTAGTTTAGGTCTCACGCATAAATTTTGGCCCAATTTTCTGCCTCCCATATTGCAAAAGAAGAAGACTATTTCCTCTTATTAACGCATGTTCTCCCTCAAACACTAAGAATCACCATCAAAAAACATCTAAAGGACTATCGAAGAAAGGAGCATGGATTCAAAGTCTTGAGTTAAACCTTACTAATAACGAATATAAAATGAAGAAAAATTATTGGTTAACTCTAAATATAAGAGACTACTAAGGTAAAGAATCAATTAAAGAAAGACATAAATAAAGAAAACCTCCGAATTAATAGACCCTTTTAATGATTATTTTTTCGAGGCAGCCTCCTAAGGAGTCTTTTCATGCTCTTATAGAACATTTTTTAATGAAGAAATGTTCCAATAAATAGAAAATTGAATATAATAAATATCATATCGAGATTACAATCCAATTGAAAATAGAACTCTATTAATCCAAACATAGTCTAATCAATCTTAAAACTTAATCTTTAAGATAAATATCTTAAAAAAAAAATCTTTAAGATAACTTCTATCTAGTTGCATTTTGCAACATAATATGTAATTATCTTTGATATTGGACATTAAGTTTTACTATATTAACGATCTTACTTTTGCTAATGTTATTTTCGGTCATGGACCGGGTTATATTTACCTTATCATTTTGAAGCCCAGTATTGGGTAATGTTAGGATTTAGGATATCAACGTGAGAGCCTCGGCCCAAGTACCTATATATGTGCGTGAACAGTGTCAAGGAAGTAAGGAATATATATAAATGAAAATGGAATCTATTTGTTTTGTAAGTATGAAAATGGAATCTATTACATGACTATCTTGTTCAACTTCTATACCTGGAAAACTATATCTATTTTCCCTTAACGCCTTAGAAACTTGGTACTTCTTCATGTTGCTTGTCAATTATACTTTAGTATTAACTCTTTACATTTGCTATTTGTATGATTTATGGAGAGAAAAGCCTAAAATCATATTAAGCAATGAACATATATACAACTTTGGTGGCACCCGTAACCCTAATTCACCAAGTTAGGAAGTTGACACTCACTAGAAATCTACCAAGACATGTATACCTCTAGAATAGGAAAATACAGACAAGAGAGCCTAAATAGGCCCAATACTAGTGCTCTTAAAGGAAATATACTAATACATCAAAATTTTAATTAAGTGTGATATGGTCGTTCACCTACGCCTAAGCCTTGAGATTGTCTGTGACCTTTATCTTCCACCAATAACTATCTCTTTGATCTCTTTTTTGTACTTTAAATATCCGAGACTTTTTTTTGTCCCACAGTAAAAATAGAGGCGCTATGATGTTAAACCGCAATAATGGAATGTTCCCTCCGAAGCGTATTTTGTTATCAGACCATCTGTCTCCTTGGACTCACTTCTTGATTTTTTTTTCTAGCCAACAAACAGCTCTTTGCTCTTGTCATTCCTCTGTTTTTTTTTCAGCTAAGCCCATTTATTTCCCTTTTCAAGCCCACGTGTGTCTCCAGGCTCACACGTTCCAACTTCCAAGCTCCTGTCCCCCTTAAATTTCCTTTTCCATTTATCTTTCACTTTCCCCAATTTTCATCCAACGACGATTTGGAAGCATAAGCCGATATGGTTAGTACCTCAGGGACTTTGAAAGGAAAACCTTTAAAGATAATCACTAAATATTCTCGTAAAATTGACATCAAGAGAGTTAAACAGAAAAACATGATTTTATAGGATTAGCAATCTCGAGGACAAGAGTGATTTTGATGAACCTTAGGTGAGTTGGAGCAATTAATCATCGGTCAACTCTTTCATCTCGTTCTAATTGCAGACAGCGAACGACCTAATTATGTCCTCCAATATTGCACATCTCAAGTTAGAAAAATGGTTACAAGAAGAATTGGAAAAACACAGATACTACTCAAGAAAATACCTCATCTAGTCGAGAAGTTAATTTTCTTGTTGTTCTTCCACTGATCATTATTCTTTCCTTTCTCGATTGTCTACTTGTATAATGGTTTGTAATCAACCCGTTATTCCGAGTTTGTTCCGCATCTAAAGTAAGATTTCTTGGCAATTAAAATTTGACAACTTATCAAGTAGATTATACTCACAAGTAAATCTTATCGCGAGTGCCAAAAAATCTTGATTTAAATGAGAACAAATTCGAAATAGCGGATTGAGTGCAAACAATTATGCAAGTAAATTTTTTTGCGCAATTCTTGTAACTCTAGCTTCTTGACCTGTTTATGAAATTGGTTACATCAGATCCGATTTTTATATCACATCCAAAAACAGCCAATTGCCTATTTTATATCAGCAGAATAAGATATTGAAATTCAAATTTAGTTTAATAATTCTTTTCACAAAATCCATAAATCTGTTTTGATGAGAATCACATATTAAACACTTGAACATAATTACGAGTAAAAAAACACTAGGGATGTTTGTGGATGATGAAATTTAAAGTACGAAACCAAAGTTATTTCAAAAATTTCATAGGAAAACATAGAGCTCTTACAAGAGCGTCTTTGAACATAATTCCAGTGAAAAATATTACAGATTCAAGATAATACTACTCTAGAACAAGGTGTAAACCACGAATGCTTTTAGAAAACTGTCTAATTCCATATATAAACGAACAATGGTTACCTAATTCCAAAGATCTTTAGTTTAGGTCTCAAGCACAAATTTAGGCCCAATTTTCTGCCTCCCATATTGAAGAAGAAAGAAGACTATTTTATCTTTATTAAAGCATGTTCTCCCTTAAACACGAAGAATCACGATCACAAAAAAATATAAAGAACCATCGAACAAAGGAACTTGGATTCAAAGTCTTGAGTTAAACCTTACTAATAAGGAAGATAAAATTAAGAAAAATTATTGGTTAACTCTAAATATAAGACTACAAAGATAAATAATCAATTAAAGAAACGTACCTGGAATGTGGAACTTACGATTTCTGTTTCCCGTTTTACTCTTCCTAATCAGGAAAATAGTTTATCAGTGAAACTCTCTGATAAAATAGAAAATCTCGGGATTAATAGACCCTTTTAATGATTATTTTTTCGAGGCAGCCTCCTAAGGAGTCTTTTTCCAATTAAACATAGAACTCTGTTAACACATACATAGTTTACAATCTTAAAACATAATCTTTAAGATAACTATCTTTAAGAAAAAAATCTTTAAGATAACTTCTATCTAGTTCCATTTTGCAACATAATATGTAATTATCTTTGATATTCGGACATTACGTTTTACTACATTAACGATCTTACTTTTGCTAATGTTATTTTCGGTCATGGACCTGGTTATATTTACCTTGTCATTTTGAAGCCCGGTATTGGCCCAAGTACTTATATATGATCGTGAACAGTATCAAGGAAGTAAGGAATATATATAAATGAAATTGGAATCTATTTGTTTCGTATGAATGAAAATGGAATCTATTTTCATGATTATCTTGTTCAACTTCTTCTTCCTCTGGACCTTTCTTCACTAGGGTTGATAATGAACTGAATTGTTGAAAATGTTTTCAATTCGATTTGACTCATGCGACTTCAAATTTATTTTTTAACGAATTAATTCTGAATCTTAATTTTCATAATTCGGATTGATAACCTCTAGATAATGAATTGTAAGCAATCTATCAGTCGATCAGCATCTCACTCCAACTCCGTTCACCAGTGTTCCTGATTAGGTCCTTTGCTTCCTCCTGATTAGGTCCTTTGCTTCCTTCGTTATGTTGCTTGCCAATTATAATTTTGATAATATTGTATTAACTCTCTACATTTGCTATTTGTATGATTTATGGAGAGAAAAAGCCTAAAATCTTATTAAGCAATGAACATATATACAACTTCGGTGGCAACCGTAAGCCTAATACATCAAGTTAAAAATTTGACACTCACTAGAAATCTACCTAAACATGTACACCACTAGAATAGGAATATATTGTCTGTGACCTTTATCTTCCACCAATAAATCTCTCTTTGATCTCTTTTTTGTACTTTAAATATTTGAGACTTTTTTTTGTCACATAGCAAAAAAAGATCCGCTACGATATTAAACCGCTATAATGAAATTTTCCCTCCGAAGCGTATTTTGTTATCAAACAACCATTTGTCTCATTGGACTCACTTCTTGATTTTTTTTCTAGCCAACAAACAGCTCTTTGCTCTTGTCATTCCTCTGTTTTTTTTTTCAGCTAAGCCCATTTATTTCCCTTTTCAAGCCCACATGTGTCTCCAGGCTTACACGTTCCAACTTCCAAGCTCCTGTCCCCCTTAAATTTCCTTTTCCATTTATCTTTCACTTTCCCCAGTTTTCGTCAAACGACGATTTGGAAGCATAAGCCGATATGGTTAGTACCTCGGCAATTTGAAAGGAAAACCTTTAAAGATAATCACTAAATATTCTCTTAAAATTGACATGAAGAGAGTTAAACAGAAAAACATGATTTTCTAGAATTAGCGATCTTGAGGAGATGACTGGCACAAGATTACAAAAGGATCCGTAGTGATTTTGATGAACCTTATGCGAGTTGGAGCAATTAATCGTCAGTCAACTTTTTCATCTCGTTCTAGTTGCGGACAACGAACTACCTTATTATGTCCTACAATATTGAACATCTCAAGTTAGAAAAATGGGTACAAGGAGAATTGGAAAACACAGATAGTACTCACGAAAATATCTCATCTCGCCGAGAAGTTAATTTTCTTGTTGTTCTTCCACTGATCATTATTCTTGATTGTCTATTTGTATAATAGTTTGCAATCAACCCGCTATTCCGAGTTTGTTCAGTATCTAAAGTAAGATTTCTTGGCAATTTTGACAACTTATCAAGTAGATTATACTCACAAGTAAATCTTATTGTGAGTGCCAAAATATCTTGATTTAAACAAGAACAAACTCGAAATAGCGGATTGAGTGCAAACAATTATGCAAGTAAAATTTTTGGCGCAATTCTTGCAACTCTAACTTCTTGACCTGTTTATGAAGAATCACGTAAACATGATAAATCATGATCAAAAAACAACTAAAGACCTATCGGAGAAAAGAACCTGGATTCAAAGTCGAGTTAAACTTTACTAATAACGAATATAAAATGAAGAAATTGTATTGGTTAACTCTAAATATAAGAGACTACAAATCAATTGAAAAAAGACATAATTGAAGAAACGTGGAACTTAAGATTTCTGTTTCCGTTTTACTCTTCCTAATCAGAAAATTAGGTTATCAGTGAAATTTTCTGATCAATAGAAAACCTCGGGGTAAATAGGCCTAGGAGTGAGCAAAAAACCGCGGAAACCGCACACCGCACCACCTCGCACCGCCCCACACCGCACATTTAACAAACCGCGCAATTTCGGAGGAAAAAACGCATCACACCGCACCACACCGCATAAAGCGGTGCGGTGTGCGGTTTTTCGCCCCACACCGCGCGAAAAACCGCCCCGCCCCGCACCATATATATGTATTTTTTTTAAATGTATATATATTTATATATGCATATATACATATTTTATATAATATATCTTAAAAAAGTTACTCTTCATGACCATATTTCTTATTGGCCACCTATTTTTTGCAATTTTTATAATTTTTTTGCAATTTTTTTCGAATTTAATTCAAATTTATATATTATTTTTATCGATTTGGGCCCGTTAAAATGGGCTGGGCCCAAACCGCATGCCATACCGCACCCCGCATCGCACCACCCCGACACCGCACAAGCCGCACCGCGCGGTTTTTTAGCAAAAACCGCAAACCGCGCGGTTTAATTTTTTCCTAAAAAAAAGTTGCGGTGTGGTGTCGGTTTTTGCCCAAACCGCACCACACCGCACCAAACTCACCCCTAAATAGGCCCTTTTAAAGATTATTTTTTCGAGGAAGCCTCCGAAGGAGTCTTTTTCATATTTTAATAGAACATTTTTTAATGAAGAAACGTTCCAATAAATAGAAAGTTAAATATAATTAATATCATATCGAGTTTACAATCCAGTTGAACATAGAACTCTCTTAACCCAAACATAGTTTACAATCTTAAAACTTAATCTTTAAGATAACTGTCTTCAAAACAAATCTTTAAGATAACTTCTATCTAGTTGCATTTTGCAACATATACGATCTTACTTTTGCTACTGTTATTTTCGGTCATGGACCTGGTTATATTAACCTTTGTCATTTTGAGGCCCAGTATTGGGTAATGTTAGGATCAAGGTTTTAAAAATGCGGGTCCGATTGATCGGACCGCAAATCGTCTTCTATATCGTCCCATTTTTAAAAAAAATCCCTACCTTGCGAACTGCCCGAATTCCAGTCGGATTGGATGGTTTGCCTGAAAAATCCAGTCTGGCTAGATAGTTCAACCAAAAAATATTTATTTTTTAAATAATTTTATCTTGATTATTCTTTCGTATAGATACTTTATTTAGTATATTTTATAAAAATTGTTATTTTGAATATTTTTTTTAATCTATTGTGTTATTATTAATATATTACATAAATTATTTACTTATGTACCTATATATTTCAAAATAAATCTAGTTTGATCAACGGTTAGACCGGTCGGACCGGTTGACCATGAGGTCAGATCCAATTCCGAGTCGACCTCTGGGTCATTTCAAGAACCCTAGGATATCAACTTGAGAGCCTCGGCCCAAGTACCTATATATGTGCGTGAACAGTGTCAAGGAAGTAAGGAATATATATAAATGAAAATGGAATCTATTTGTTTTGTAAGTATGAAAATGGAATCTATTACATGACTATCTTGTTCAACTTCTTTTTCCTCAAGACCTTTCTACACTAGGGTTGATAATGAACTGAATTGTTGAAAATGTTTTCAATTTTATTCGACTCATAGAATTCAAAATCATTTTTTAATGAATATGAATCATAATTTTCATAATTTGGATTGATAACTTCTAGATGATGAATTGTAAGCAATTTATCAGTCGATCAGCATCTCACTCCAACTGCGTTCACCGGTGTTCCTGATTAGGTCCTTTGCTTCCTCATGTTGGTTTGGGCAGGTACAAAGAGCACCGATGTGCTTGTTCCTGCTTGAATAAAGCCGAATTTTGTATTCCTACTAGAGAATTTCAGTGGGTGTATTTGGCAAAAGTTACAATTCTTGTAACGTTTGCTTCTTGTGAAGTTGGTTGCATCCAAATTTTGAAAATTACAAGACTATTTTGATAATCCAAAAATACATAAATTACCGATTCTATTTGTACCAATGCAAATACATATATAGTAAGAAGCTTGATAGCAAACATAATGCAAACTCGATAAACAAGATCATCAGTAGATATGAGAGCTCATGTAAAATATTGGAACTCAAATTTAGTTTAATGATTCTTTTCACAAAATACATAAAATCTGTTTTGATCAGAATCACATCTTAAACATTACACTAGAGATGTTTGTAAAGGACGAAATTTAAAGTATGAAACCGAAGTTATTGCAAAGATTTCACCGAAAACATTGAACTCTTTAACTCGAGTGTAAAATTAAGGATTCAAGATAATGCTACAGCGGGAATAAGGATTTGAACCATGGATGCTTTTAAAAAAAACTGCCTCATTCCTTAAATTAACGAACAATGACTCTCTTTACCCCTTTTTTTTTTCTTAGGAATGTGCCATTCAAGTTTGCAGGTCGAATAGACGACTATCAAGATTTCGGCTTCTTCATTTGCTTCAACTTCAGTTCTTCTCGGCAGTCCTTCACGCGCTTCTCTTGTTTCATATTACCCGGTCCCTTCCCAACAAAATCCATGCACCAGACAAGCCTTTCCCAAACTGGCACTTCACGGAAGGTTTCATCAACAGGTTTCTCAACTGATTCATTCTCCACAACCTCCATCCAGTCACCATCTTCTATGTTTTCTCCTTGGTTAGGAGGGCTAGACGGGTCATCTTCATCCTTGAAAATAGACGAGTCAGCTTTCTCGATTATCTACTTGTATAATCGTTTGTATTCAATCCGCTATTCGGAGCTCGTTCTGCATCTAAAGTAAAGTTTCTTGGCAGTTAAAATTTGGCAATTTATTGAGTAAATTATTCTCAAAAGATCCAAATTTTATCGTGAGTGCCAAAAAACCTTGATTTAAATGAGAACAAACTCAAAAAAGTGGATTGAGTGCAAACAGTTATGCAAGCAGACTTTTTGGCACAATTCTTGTAACTCTAGCTTCTCGACCTGTTTGTGAAGTTGGTTGCATCACATCCGATTTTTATATCACAAATATTTTGCTCACCCAAAATTAGCTAATTTTTTACTTTATATGAGCAGAATAAGATATTGGAATTCAAATTTAGTTTAATAAATCGTTTCACAAAATTCATAAACCTGTTTTATCAGAATCACATCTTAAACACTTGAACATAATTACGAGTAGAAAAACACTAGGGGCATTTGTGGATGATATGAAACCAAAGTTATTTCAAAAATTTCATTGGAAACCATATAGCTCTTACAAGAGCGTCTTTGAACATAATTCCAGTGAAAAAGATTATAGATTCAAGATTATACTACTCTAGAACAAGGTACAAAACCGCGAATGCTTTTAAGAAAACTGTCTAATTCCATAAATAAACGAACAATAACTACCTAATTCCAAAGATCTTTAGTATAGGTCTCATGCATAAATTTTGGCCCAATTTTCTGCCTCCCGTATTGCAAAGGAAGAAGACTACTTCCTCTTATTAACGCATGTTCTCCCTCAAAAACTAAGAATCACCATAAAAAATAATCTAAAGGACTATCGAAGAAAGGAACATGGATTCAAAGTCTTGGAGTTAAACCTTACTAATAAGGAATATAAAATGAAGAAAAATTATTGGTTAACTCTAAATATAAGAGACTACTAAGGTAAAGAATCAGTTGAACAAAGACATAATTAAAGAAACGTACCTGGAACGTGGAACTTAAGATTTCTGTTTCCCGTTTTACTCTTTCTAATCAGGAAAATAGTTTTCCAGTGAAATTCTCTGATAAATAGAAAAGCTTGGAATTAATAGACCCTTTTAAGGATTATTTTTTGGAATAATTCCCCTCAGGTCCCTCGGGTTTGAGGAAATTCGTATTTCAGCCCTCTATTTTTTTAGGGAAAGTTATTTTTAGTACCTTGTGGTTTCTGCGAAAATTACTTTAGTACCCTGTGGTAAAGAACTCTTCATTCGAGTCATACCTCACCAATTTTCCATCACTTTGGTCCCAAAATGACGATACTGCCCCTCTCTCAATCAGAACCTAACCAAACCCAATTCAACCCGACCAAAACCACATCTAATTTAACCTAATAGGGCATAAAAAATAGGATATGACTCAGATTGAGATGAAATTTTACAATAAGCATCCTAAAAATATATATGATTTACAAAAAAAACATTTCAGGAATTTTAGATGCCCGGAAGTATTTTTTTATTTTCCGATGCACTGAAACTTTGTAATTATATAAAATAAAAAATATATCTAATTGAGTTAAAACTTGCCACAGGGAAACATGCTAAAAATACACATAATTTACAAAATAAATTTCATGAATTTTAGAGGCACTAAAGTATATGCAATTGAGTTGAAACTTGTCCCAGGAAATCTTAAGAATCCTTAATAAATTTAGGAACCAAAATACATCCGTGGGACAAGTTTCAACTCAATTGGACTTATTTTCTATTTTATACAATTTTACGAAATTTTAGTGCATGTAAAAATAAAAAAAAAATATTTTCAGGCCTTTGAAATTCCTGAAATTTATTTTGTAAATCATGTGTATTTCTAGGATGCTTCTTGTAAAATTTTAGCTCAATCCGAATCATATCCTATTTTTTACGCCCCATTGGGTTAAAATAGATGTGGTTTCGGTCGGGTTGAATTGGGTTTGGTTAGGTTCTGATTGAGGGAGGGGTAGTATCGTCATTTTGGGACCAACAAGTGATGAAAAATTGGTGAGATATGACTCGAATGAAGAGTTCTTTACCACAGAGTACTAAAATGATTTTTGCAGAAATCACAGGATACTAAAAATCATTTTTCCCTTTTTTTTATTATCATTAAACCCTTCAAGTTTGTGAAAAGTATATATTTTAAACTTTTTTGCCGGAATTTCTCCACAAAATTGAACTTGAGATTACAAAAATACCATTTTCTTTATAAAAAAAAAAATTAAACACATTTTTAACCAAAATCCCTGACCCTCAACTTCCTCTCCCCTTTGAACAAAATCCCTCACCGGATTCAAATTCCTCTTTCTCCCAGCCCTCCAAGACCGTTTCCTACAAGGAGTGCCTCAAGAACTCGCCCTCGACGACTGCGGCGAGTTCATGCCCTCCCTCGACCCATCCTCCTTGCTAAAATGCGCCGCCTAATGAGTGCCACCGCAACTTCCACCGCCGGACCCATCACTCATCTCATCCCCACGGCCTGAAACCCGATATCTTCAGCCTTCAGGACTAACAACAAGAAACATAAACACCAGCTGCACTAGTTACACTAGCACCACGCAAAACTCACATCCCAAAACCCAAAAAACCAAATATTTAATCCCAAAACACCGACCCAGTATAGACCCAGAAGCAAAAAAAAGCAACAATCTTGAAAAATCACACAGGCACCACCATCAGTCCATACCTTAACCCCCACGCAAAACCCAAAGACCAAATCTTTAACGGAAAAACGCCGACACAGTAGAAACCCAGTCATAGAAATTTTTTTGATGAAGAAATGTTCCAATAAATAGAAAACTAAATAATATAAATATCATAACGAGATTACAATCCAATTGAAAATAGAACTCTGTTAACCCACACATAGTCTAATCAATCTTAAAACTTAATCTTTAAGATAAATATCTTCCGAAAGAAACTTTAAGATAACTTCTATCTAGTTGCATTTTGCAACATAATATGTAATTATCTTTGATATTGGACATTAAGTTTTACTATATTAACTATCTTACTTTTGCTAATGTTATTTTCGGTCATGGACCTGGTTATATTTACCTTGTCATTTTGAAGCCAAGTATTGGGGAATGTTAGGACTTAGGATATCAACGTGAGAGCCTCGGCCCAAGTGCCTATATATGTGCGTGAACAGTGTAAGGAAGTAAGGAATATATATAAATGAAAATGAAATCTATTTGTTTCGTAAGTATGAAAATGGAATCTATTTACATGACTATCTTGTTCAACTTCTTCTTCCTCAAGACCTTTCTACATTAGGGTTGATAATGAATTGAATTGTTGAAAATGTTTCCAATTCCACTTGGCTCATACGAATTCAAATTCATTTTTAATGAATCTGAATCATAATTTTCATAATTTGGATTGATAACTTCTAGATGATGAACTGTAAGCATTTTAGGATTAGAATTCTTGTAATTTTTGCTTCTTGTGAAGTCGGTTACATCCGAATTTTATCCTAGGAAAATTACTATCCAAATAAAGATAGAGCTCTGTCAAAATAAAATCATTTTGTTAAATTCCTTCGCTTTGTTTTAAAGTCCGGCTCCATTGTTATAAATATTTTCCAATGCTGATCAATACTATCATTAACCAGTTTAAGGAGTATGGCCCAAATGTTCTTTTTGTTATCAATAAATATAAGAGAAAATACTTTGTAATTTGATCCGTTCATCTAAGTTCTTGTGATTTGAAAAAATTAAAACGAGTTCAACTACGTCTAATATTTTTGATTGAGTCCGTTCTGACCGGTTCAGGTTCTTTTTCGAAATGCACTGTTTTGAACGATGACATGGAATGTCACACAAATTTTTCGTTACAAGTGGTTGCGTGACGGGAAATTGGTAAATTACATCTTTACTACCTACTTAGATAGAAATCTGAATCAGAATAGACTAAATCAAGAATATTGGACAAAAATGAACGTATTTTAATCTTTTTAAAGTACAAATACTTAGATAAGAACGACTTTAAGTGAAATTTTCCTAAAATACAATTAGAATCCTATAAACATTTTCCTACATTAAATAATAGGTTAACTAAAATCTGTGAGCCATATTTTCAAGTGTAACGGTCAAAAAGAGGCAAACCAAACCACTGCTCTGTCCCGCGCCCCTGGATGAGCTATAATGCGAGTTTCATCAAGCATCACCAGCGTCTCCTCAATCTTCTTCGGGCCTGCTCGAGGTGTCGGTCCCTTGAGACCGCCACTCCTCTACACGCGCTGGCCATCACTCTCGGCCCGAACCCCGACCAGCCCGCTTACATATACAACAACATCATCTCTATCTATGCGTTTCTGGATGAGGTGCCACTTGCACGGAAGGTGTTCGACGGTATGCCCCACAGAACCGGGGTTTCGTATAATTCAATGATCAGTGCGTGCAGCAGGGACGGTGATTTAGAGGATGCGTGGAGGACATTCCGGGAGATGATTGGGTGCGGGTTGAGGCCGAATCACCATTCCCTGGCTGGGTTACTATCGTGCCCGTCGATGAGATTGGCAGATGGGTTTTCGTTGCTGGCGGTGGCGATGAAGTGCGGTTTGTATGATGCTGATGCTTTTGTTGGGACTGCTTTGTTTGGTTTGGCAGGGAGATGCGGGTTTCTCGAAGAGGCTTTCCGAATTTTCAATGATATGCCTGTGAAAAGTTTGATGAGTTGGAATGCTATGATGAGTCTTCTAGGGCGGACTGGGTTAGTGGAAGATAGCGTTGTCTTGTTTCGCGACCTTCTCAGGAAGCAGGGTTCTTTATCTGAAGGATCGTTTATGGGGGTTTTATCTGGATTAGGGGATGAGCAAGATTTGATTTTGGCTAAACAAGTGCACGGTGTAGTCACTAAGACTGGAGTTTCTTGTTTGGCGTCAGTTATGAACTCTCTTATCAATGTGTATGTACAATGTGCAAGGTTGGAAATAGTGGAGAAGTTGTTTGAGGATGTGAAATGGAAGGATGTTGTGACATGGAATACAATCATCAAGGCCATGGCTAAAGCTAACGAGCTAGGGAAAGCACTAATGTGCCTTTCTAATATGGTTTTGTCAGGGATCATGCCTAACCAGACAACTTATGTAAGTCTAATCAACTCTTGTATCAACTGCCGAATCCCGTTGAATGGTGAGCTTGTGCATGCTAAAATAATCATTTCTGGTTTGGAAGCTGATACTCAGGTTGGTACTTCCTTGGTTGATTATTACGCAAAATGCAATAAGCTAGATGATGCCAATTACTGCTTCCGTGGGATTTCTGAGAAGAATGTGATTTCCTGGAATGTGTTGATCACGGGGTATGCAGACAATTGCTGTTCTGCATCTGTATCTTTGCTGGTGGAAATGCTCGGATCAGGTTTTCAGCCTAATGAATTTTCGTTTTCTGCTGCTCTAAAATCAGCAACAACTTTGGAGTTGCTGCAGCTTCACTCTTTGGTGATAAAATGGGGCTATGAGAGAAACCAATATGTCATGAGTTCTCTTGTTAAATCTTATGGTAGCAATTTCCTGTTTGCAGATGCATTGATCTTTGTTACTTCCTTAGAATCTCCACTTTCTACAACTTCGTCCAACACTGTCGCTGGAATCCTAAGCCGGTCTGGTCTGTACCTCGAGACTTTGACGTTATTTTCAAGGATTGACGAACCAGATATCGTGTCATGGAACATTGTCATTGCAGCATGTGCTCGCAATTGTCATTACAAGGAGGTTATCGAACTCTTCAAACATATGCACATAGCAAAAATCTGTCCGGACAATTACACTTTTGTTACCCTTATAAGTACCTGTAGTAACCTATGTGACCTAAGCTTGGGGACTTGTATCCATGGAATCCTCATAAAAACTAGCTCCGGTTCTTCTGATGCATTTGTGCACAATGTGCTGATAGACATGTATGGAAAATGTGGTGAACCTTCTGGTTCTGTCAAAGTTTTTGACAGTGTAACTGACAGAAATACAATCACATGGACAGCACTAATTTCGGCACTTGGAACCAACGGTCTTGCCCATCAGGCATTGGAGAGGTTCCAAGAGATGGAATGTAGGGGTTGCATACCCGACAAAGTTACTTTTAATGCAGTGCTTACAGCCTGTAGAAATGGTGGTTTAGTGAGAGAAGGGATGGAATTGTTTGAGAAGATGACCAACTACGGGGTCAAAAAAGAACTTGACCATTACCACTGTATTGTCGACTTGCTTGTTAAGAATGGACATCTCAAGGAAGCACATACAATGGTTCAGAATATGCCGTTTCCTCGACATAGTCAAATATGGCAACGCTTCTTACATGGCTGCAATAGTTGGTAAATCAGCAGTGTCGCTTGCTGCTTCGTTAATTTAGCTTCATGGCTACAAAGTGCTTCTCTAACAGTCAGAAACACATCTGAGACAGGTTTGCTGATATGCTCTTGATTGTTATTAATGTTTACCATCTTTGTTGTTATTTTGTTACAACCATTATTTTTCTGTTTTTGTTTTTCAGCAATTCATCTAACCTATTTGGTTCCAATTGATCTGCAACCAAATACTGTGTAAGATATTTCTTATAAGGCTGAGCACTTGTGTCATATCAATTAAGACCAGTATGGTTCCTACAAGCTGAAAATGCTCTTGGCATATGTCACAATAGGTTCTTCAACTTGGATGTTCTTTATATTCTCGATTCTCTTTCTAAAAGATCATGGTTTCCTTGTGGTAAGAGGAGAACACGGTTATGAAAAAGAATATTCTGCAAATGACTCCTAAATCCCACCCTCTTACTTTTCCAAGATCAACCTTCTCAAGAATACGACCCTTATAAGAGAATTTCCTTAAGATTGATTTTTGGTGCTTTTCTACAAGTGTTTTTTATGCTTTTACACAAATAGGTCGAACCTGATTGGCTGATTTTATATACAGATTGTCTCCATCTCTTTGAAGTATCTAGCCTCAGAAGCTAACTTTTATTCTCCACAGGTTGCCTGAAATTTGCAAGAGAATCACTGAAATATCTTGAAGTTTCCATCAAGAGAGTTAATTAGAAAACATGGTTTTCAGAAAATTAGCAATTTTGAGGAGATAAATGACACAAGCTTAAAAAAGCATCCGTGATGATTTGATGAACCTCTGGTGGATTGAGAGCAATGTAGCAGTAGATCAACTCTTCCATCTCACACCAGCTGCGGACACCGACCTGCCTAATCATCTCCACTATGGAAGATCTCAAGTCGGAAAATGGGTCCAAGGAGAGCTGAACCACGCAGATACTACCTGCGAAAGCACCTCGTACATCTTTAGGCAGGCTGGCCGAGAAGCTAATCTTGTTGTTGTTCCTCTGTTTCAGGTGACCCTTAATCTTTGCCTTATCAACTCTTTCAGGAGAAAGTTCCATATCGCTTTATTCCTGTCTAGTCCTAAAAGTCATCCACGACTGGTTTCTTATATAGCTCTGAAACAGATATAATTCCTGAAATAGAAGCAGGTTCATTCGAATCACGTGAAGTGTACTCGATCGGAGCGTCCAATTCTTGCAAGTGGACAGCGCAGATTGAGCTTGAACGTGGGGTGTTGTTGCCTCTATTGGACATGTCAGCTGGAGCCTGGAGCTGCCTGTAGTCATATGGAGCCAAAAATGCCATTAATTTTATGCCTACCCCATGAATGAATTTAATGAGATCATGCAATATTATGTGATGTTAGCGGGTGCCTTAAGGTGTCACCCAAGGTATTAACATTGCTCGTGTCTTTATTGAAATTCAATATTTTTTGTGTCAATTGCAGTGTCCGATCTAAATCGTATCTAACTAATCAATCTAGTAGATGTCACACACATTAGCATTCCCAGAAAAAAAAAACAATTGTTTTACTGGAAGTGGCTGGCAAGTGTAATACCCTGTTGCAGATGATCTTTTTTTTTCTTCGGGACATAATTTGGACAAATGACCCGATGGTGTGGCTAGTAGTCCTCTTGAGCAAATTCTGTGAATAATACACGAGAATGAGAGGTGTTTTGGACAACCCGATTCTGTTTCTGTTTTAATAATTGGAAAGGAATTTTATTCCAGCATCCTTTTTCTTAAAAGGTATGTTATGATTTTTGTCAATATTTTTAAAAATGTAATTCGAGTGGTGATCCGATAAGATGATCATCAAGAATGAGTCACAGTAACTTTGTCAGACTAAGTCGGTTCACCCTCTTAGATTGATCAATTTTGATTCAGAAAATTAGAAAATATTTAATATTTTTATACTTAATAAATTGATAATATAATTATAGGATAATTGTCCTCAGGCCCCTCGGATTTGAGAAAATTTGTGTTTTAGCCCTGTATTTTTTTTATTATCATTCAACCCTTCATGTTTGCAGAAAGTGTATATTTTACTCCCTCTCGTCGGAATCCGATGATTTCTCCGGCAAAAGTGGACCTGAGATTACAAAAATACTCTTTTCTTTTAAAAAAATAAACTTCCTTCTCGCTCCATCTTCTTCCTCTTCCTCGCATACCACCATTTCCAAAACATGAAAAACATATGCTAACTCTTCACGAGGCTACCAATTTCGGATCCACAACTCCCAACTCTTTACGAGGCTACCAACAAGATCAACTCAATTGTCCAATTAAAAACATTCCAACAATTTTAGCTTATGTTATTCCAAGGGTAAACTATCCTCAGGTCCATGTCTTTTGGTCGAATTTGCAGTAAAGTTCCTGCTATATTAGGATTTGGTATAAGGTCCTTCATTTGTAATAAAATATTGGCCTGAAATCCTTTGGCTAACGTCATCAATTTTTTTTAGCATTAAAATGACCATTATACCCTTAAGCAAAAAAATTTTAAATGAGCATCTTCTCCCCCGAATCATCTTCTTCTCCTTCTTCTTCATATTCAACCAACACCAATAACACAATCCAGAAAATACAAAAAATACAAAAATCCATTCCAACTTCTCTCTTGATAATTCAGTCAATCAGAAATTAATTGAAACCCTAATCGAAACCCTAATTGAAACCCCAATCGAAAACCTAATCGAAAATCCAAAGATGGGTGAAGTTAAAACCTAATCGAAAACCCTAATCAACATCGAAACTATGTTCTTGTCGGCGCTGGCGAAGAAGTTCTCCTTCGACGTTCTAAGCGAGACTTCGTCCACTTTTTTCTGAAGGCGAGTATCCCGGATGTGGTCCGATGGGTCCTATTCGTAATTCCCAGACTTCGTCCTCCTCCTTTCTGGACTGAATTTAGTTTACCAAAGGATCGAGTGGATATCCCCCTCCTGCCTACCTCTCTTCTTCTAGAGGATTTCACTCAGCTAGCTTTTAGCTCTCTTCACTCGATCCTTTAGTAAACTCGATCGATTGTGGATATCTTCTCTGGAAGAGAGGTAGGCAGTTTTTACTCGATCAATTCTGGTAGCTGAATTCAATCCCCGAGCCTGGGCAATTTTCACTCGATCGATTGTGAAGAGAGGTAGGCAATTTTCACAGCTCCTCCATCCCCGAGGCCTGGGCAGTTTTCGAGACGGAGATGCCACAATGGTGTCGTTTATGGGAGTAGGAGGGGAAGGCACCGAGGAGGTGACTTCGGTGGAGAAGGAGAAAAAATCGAACGACGTCGTCATGGGATTCAATGGCGGAGGCGAAGAAAGGGAAGTTGGAGTCGGCCGAGTTATTGGATTGGAAGAAGAAGAAGATGTGAAAATGGCTAAACATAGGATTGGCAAATTAGGAATCGGGGTTTAATGTGGAAACGACCGAGTCGTTAATTTCTGGGTTTAGTGTTCTTGATGTTTAAAGGTTGAAGAATATGTATTTTTTATTCAAGGGTATTTTAGTCATTTAGTGATAAAAAAAATTGCTGACATCATTCTCAGTCATTTTAAGGACCCGAGATCAAAATTAATTCAAAAAATAAGGACTTTAAATCTAATTCTGATAAGTCAGAGACTCTACTGCAAATTCGACCAAAAGACAGGGACCTGAGGATAATTTATCCGTTATTCCAAACACAGGAAAGTACCTTTCAAAAGCCAATCAATAATTAAAGGGTTAATTACCCTCAGGTCCCTGTACTATTGACAATTTTGTAATAGGGTCTCTGTGTAATTTGAATAAGATATAAGACCCTTGTTTTTTAATGAAATATTGATATTAGGTCCCTGGCTGAACCCTCGCTGACATCATCATTTTTTTATAATGAATTGACCAAAATACCCCTGAAAATTAAAAACAAAAACTTTCTTCTTCTATCTCGGCCCCGCCACCGTCCTTCCCACCCGGCCCCCAAACCCATTTCCTTCTATCTCGGCTTTAACTCAGCGGCTATTTCCTTCAACCAATCGCCGAGATCCCAATTGGGGGACCAAAAGGATGAACAGGCTGACCCCGATCTCCTCCTTCCTCCTCGTCAACCGAAATCAACCGACAACCCAAAATACCGCTCTCCGTCGTTCGAGCTACACCGCAGCAACTACGTTGAAGCCCAATGCCCGACGATGTCGTCGGTGAGTCCTAGACCTCCGCTCTCATCCAACGACGGTGTTTCCTCGTAATCCGACTCAACCTGGCAATCCAATCGCCAATCTCTGCCGCTGCGCACCTCACGTCTTCCGATTAACCCTAACGACCACCTCTAAGGTTTCGTTCATCATCGGCGTTGCCAGCATCTGTATCAACATCGGGCAATCGAGTCGGGGAAAGGAAGAACGACGGTTTCAGGGTTTGATTTTATTTCAAAATTGCATACGGCAATTCCGAAAAATCCAAAACCCAGTTTCAATTGGAAGAAGTAAACGAAACCAAGTTTCAACCTTTCGGTGATTTACGAGATACAGAAACCCAGTTTCAATCTTTTATCAATTGAAATTCCTTTTCAATTTATGAATCTTGGCACCGGTGAGGGGAGAACGTCAAGGAGGGCGTTGGTGGCAGGGGTTGGATTTCGAAGATGGAGGAGGATTCGAAGGAGGTAGAACAAGGGTAGGGCTAGGATTGTACTTGCACATGTTTGGGTTTGCGAGAGGGTGGAAGGTTGAAGAAAATAGTTTTTTTTTAATTTTCAGGGGTATTTTGGTCAATTCAATATTAAAAAACGAAAAAAAATGATGATGTCAGCGAGGGTTCAGCCAGGGACCTAACATCAATATTTCATTAAAAAATAGGGGTCTTATATCTTATTCAAATTACACAGGGACCCTATTACAAAATCGTCAATAGTACAAGAACCTGAGAGTAATTAACCCATAATTAAAAAAAACCAACCGACTCTAGACAAACACAGCTTCTGTGAAGGGGACCCACATAACCCACAAACCTTCCTTCGCCTCAACTTCGGCTCCGTCTTCAGCTCCGGCATCTTCGTCCTCACCGGACAGGAGGGCAGGCTCCACTCCGACCCATTCTTTGTTTATTCAACTTTATGAACACAAACAAAGAAAATCGAGAAAAAGGAGGAGCCTTACAAGGTCAATTGCCAACCCCTTCCTCCGTTTTCACAATTAATTTATACACCAAAATAACAAACAGTCAAACTTTGACTTTAGCTACCCATTTGCTAGAGAGGCTTGGGAGTGGCGACCCATTTCCCCCTTCAAATCACGTGAACCCCGCCTACTCTGGTGGTCTTCGTTCATAACCTAAATGTAGATCTTGATTTCTTTGGAGTGGGGTCCACAGAGCCCGTCTTCACCATCGCAGGCGCGCTTCTTCAACACAACCCCGAACAGCTTCAAACAGCCGTCATCCGAGTCCTCCTTGTCTGTTCCATTTTGGTTCAAACAGCCATCATCCAATTTTGGTTCCATTTTTGTGTTTCTCTGTTGCTAGATTGTCTGTTCAATTAAGAAATTTTTTGTCTTTTTTGGTGTTGGATTTCTAATTTAAAGAAAAGTGTATTTTTGTAATCTTAGATTATGGTAAGAGGGGATAAAATATACACTTTTTACAAATATGAAGAGTTAAATGATAATAAAAAAATATGGAGATTAAAACACAAATTTCTTCAAATCTGAAAGGCTTGAGGTCAATTATCCCTATAAGTATTTAAACGTTTATGATTTAACCGGTTACCAAAATGGTCTAACCAGCCGAAAGTTGTACTATCGTTGTACTATAACCTAGAGAGGGAGCGAGTTTTTTCCGTAGGAAACGAGGGGTAAATGATACCTCACTTGTATTGAAAGTAGAGTGAGTTTCATAAGCTAGATATTGAGGGACAAAAAGTTCTTTTTTTTTAAATTAAGCATATTGATTTAAACTCGAGATTTTAAATAATTTTGAACTTTATTCTTTTTTAGAACAATTTTTTTTCATTTTTCGAAGCAGCGTGAATTAAATATTTTTCCAACATTTATTGAGAACAGAGACAGTGTTTTTGTTTAAAAAACTAGGGACGAAATGTCCCGTTTATTGTGAGCGGAGCACTTCACTTGCGATATAACGTCAGCTTTTTGATAAGTAATTAGTTAATTCAATGTCAAATACGAGTGTTGCTTTCGGAAGTCGCCAAAGGATGTGTAAACAATAACATCTAAACGGCCGGCCCTTTCGTAATTTGGCGCCGTTTAGCCTTTTAGTCCTACTTCTCATCGTGAGATCGGGTCATTTTAATGTCAAAGTCTCGAGGACGGTTAGATTTTTTTTTTTGGGTATAAGATGGTTAGATTAGTCGTCACGTCATAGATCGGCGGGTACTAGGATCGACTGCGTCGCGCACGGTTAGATTTGCTGGTTCAATTAATTAGATCGACAATTTTATCTCGTTAAATTGGTTGGTCTAGATCAAAATACTAACTTTTTGAAAGATATTATAAAAAAAATTTAGATTAAAAGTTATTTAAAATAGAAAAATTAATATTCGAAAATATAAATTTTAATTGAATATTAAGATTATTTGACTTTTTAATGCAAAATATAATTATTAAATAATAATTTTCAAAACTATCATGTTCAATCGATATTTCAACCTAACGAGTTTGCGCTTAATTAACGAGTAATTATGTGTTAATTTTGTTTAATTAACAAACTAATTCGTTAATTAAATGGCACTTACTTGTTGAAGCAAGTAGGCCCGCATCTTTGTATTGGCTTGCGTGAAGTGTCGGTCGAGTTACAATCACGGTTCGTTGGATATATAACTTGATTTTCACGATTTTTCCTAGTTGAAAATCTGACAAAAATTTTAGAACTAATCCGAAATTAGTCTTTCTGAGTGGGTTTCTTGGGTAGAAAACTTATAAATCAGTTCAGTTAGATTTCTCATTTTATAAAAATCTAGCCGATGACGTAACGCCACGTAGCAGTCACATGACACATCAGACGCGTATGTCCACCATGTGGCAACTCATGGTGTCGTCAGCTCTGGTGACAACTGCGGTAGCGCCATGTCAATGCTGACACACGAGCTTACGTTAGATCTGACGTCAGCATCACGTTATGCTGATGCAGCTACTGTGCAGCCTTAGACCAGTCCGTTGAGAGACATGTTGATTGATCCAATCTTTTACAAATTGAACCTAATGGGCTCGGGTCCAGATGACATGTGTATTTTCATATTTTTAGTATACTTTATGTGAATGAATCGAGTACACACTCTATAAGTAAGTTCGCACTTTACATAATCTAGTGAATCGCACTGGTATTTTTTTCCTGCGATACCGACATTTTTTTCAAGAGATACTGATATTTCTTTCATGCGATACCCGCAATTCTTTCTTGCGATAAAAACATGTATTTTTCGTACTTTTTATTTTTGCAAGAATGATATTTCTTTTATGTAATATCAGTCCGTGTAGATTTTTAATTTTACTCCTGTAATTTTTGATTTTTTGCAAAAAAAAAAGTCTTTGACGTGTGTATTTTAGTATATTTTTATTTTTTATGACAATGACAATTCTTTTGTGCTGTATTAATCAATGTGAAATTTTTTCATTTGGTTCTGTCATTTTTAGATTTTTGCAAAAAAATAATATATCTGTATATTTTGCAAAAATACTATTCCTCATTTAATCCAATCACGCACATTATGATAGGAACACAGGGCTATGTTATAAGGTGGTAATTTTCTGATCAACACTTCATATTCTATTTTTAGTTTTATCCAAGCTTATACCATTATCACGGTATTGATATTCCATTTTCATTTACAAGTTTGTACCATTTCCAAAAACATGGGTGGTATTGAGAGATATCATACGTTATGGTACTATATTATGAATATCCATTGTATTTAAAATATACAATGTTGTTAATTACATTTTTTATTCAAATAAGATAAACAACAAATTGTTATGTTGCCACTTGGTGGTGATGTAATTGTGTGGAGATTTAAAAAAATTATAATAGCAAAAACTATTATGAAGTAAGAGTTTATATAGGTAATAACAAGTCACAAATTAATCACTCTAATATTAATTTCGATTCATTTTTATGATGTCTCTTAAAGGGTATTAAATTTCAATGTAAAATGATACAGTTAAAGTTTTAATGATTTTATGGTCCTTAATAAAAAAAGTGGTTTATAAAATATAATATATACTTAATGAAATCACCTATTCATAGTCACTAAGATAAGATACTAGTATTGATGTAGTTGCATTCCTAGAGTTGCGTGAGAAAGAAAAAATATTTGTTAACTTTTCAAATAGTAGGGATATTATTAAAAAATTATGATATTTCAAAAGTTTAATATTTTCAATCGAAATATATTCATGTAATTGTGGTATTTAAAATTAACAAATAAAGTTAAACCGATAGTATGAGATAACACATATCAATGAATGACACTTTTATGCATTATCTAAGTACTAATTTCAAGTTTGAAAAAAAACAAATAAACTACATCGAAAATGCCCTAAGGTCAAGAAAAACTAGACCTCATTATACATCAAACAAGTAATCCAAATCCCCGACAACCAAACTATTTGTCAAAATCAAAGAACATCAAATGATCAATTTAATTTCGAGCTGCAAACCACGTCCTTAATTTATAGGACGCTTAAGGAGAAGGCATCTACATTCCAAAAAGAGCCAAAACAGTCACAAGACACCACACCTCAAACATAAACTAGTCTCGAAGAACCTTATGGTGCGTTGCCTCCAATATTCGTAACTTCCAATTGCATCTTTATATAGCAAATCTGATAACAACAATTAGACACCGGTGGACGCGAAGAACTGAGAATCTCTTTTCTTCTGTATGCGCCAGTCACTTTCGGCGCGAAAAAGATTGAACATTCTTGGGTCATCATCGCAGAAATATTTAAAGACAAACCATTTAATCATTACACAACCGAAATAAAGACGAATAGAATAGAACAGTGCGTACTTTTGGAATTAGATTCCAATTCAATTTTCTTAAGATTGATCTAATATTTCCTTTTCCAGAAAAAAGCTAGATATAGTATTCCATTATTCTGGCTATGAATTAAGATTTGGAAATGAAACAGTAATGATCATACTCGTGCTCATAGTATTTAATTTTACAAATTGAAATATTAAAACGTATATCACGTGATGAATAAATTTGAAATGTAAGTTATGGATTTAAATTTAGTCTGAGTAAAAATTTCTAATACAAAAAAAACTACATTACTTCAGAAAAACTAGTGGTGGTAGTATACAAGTGGCCAAAAGATTCAATTATTCGATAAAACCATACGGTTGTCTAGATATCTAGACCCAAGTGGTGAACAAAATATCGATAAAATAAGGAAAGGAATCTCTAGAACCAAATTCAAATGCTAATAATTTCAAATTACAAAGAATAATAAAAAGCAAGAACGAGAATTAGGAGAGAAGAGGACCAAAATTTTAAAGACAAAGAAGTTTGAACACTCGATTGTGTTGGTTTTCTGCATAATTCCACATTTAATCATATCCTAATGATTATTACTTAATCTCCACCAAACATCATCAACTCTATATGCTTCAGTCACTCCTCCTCCGATGTAGTATAATCTTCGAAGTATGTTCATTTTTCACAGAAACAGTTTCTAATAAAATTAATATTCTCCCCACTTCTAACAACTAGCTTAGTTAATTACCTTGCATCAAATACCAGACTTTTGTGTGTGTGTGTGTGTGTGTGTGTGTATATATATATATATGTAATCATCTGTTACTAATAAAATTGAACACTCCATTTAATTTTACAATAAGAAACAATCAAAATTAATATATAAAAATGAAAAGTCGAATAATATAGCACTAAACCCGGAATTAAGCGCAAATATATAAATATACCACCAACCTCAAAATATAATTCGCATCATATGTTTTGATTTATTTTCAAGTTTCGATTCAATATACCTAAAGAAATATTTTTGTCAAGATAATTTTCCATTTAGATAGTAGAATATAAACTTGAAAAGTAAAGAATCTGTATTACTCGAAGAGACATTTTGAAAGCACATAAACCGAATAAACCATAAGGTATTAAACGAGACATTTACTTGTATAAATATAGCCTCTCTCTCTCTCTCTCTCTCTCTCTCTCTCTCTCTCTCTCTCTCTAAAATACCTCCGTAATATAACGTAGTGGCTTCCCACATTCTTCTCCTCCGCCCCCTAAAAAACATTTCTTATTGTCCTCCTCTCTCCCTCCTTCTCTTCGTACGACGTCGTAAGAAGTCCGTTTTAATGAGAAGCAAGAGAAGGGAGATGAAGAAGAACGATAAGAGCAAGAAGATGAGTAGGATAGGTAGTTACGCGATAGCGTCGTCGGTGAGGATGAGGTCGTCGACGAAGGAAGGTCAGAACCAGCAACGTTGCATCACGTGCACCACCTTCAACATATTGGCTCCCATTTACAAGCGCCTCGACGTTGACCACGACGGCGGCGACGCCGTTTCACGTGAGAGCGACTACCGCCGCTTCTGGCTCTCCCGTAACCGCCGCATCCTCCACTCCCTCCTCCACGAGCGCTCCTCCATCATCTGCCTCCAGGTAACCACCCCAACCTTCTTCTTCTAGAATGTTCTATAATTTCGCGGAATTTATTTCTATATTCATCTTTTGTTGCAGACGTAGATATGAATTATTTTTATTTATTTATTGTTTTTCTGCGTGACATGATTGATATAAATGTTTGCGTCCGTTGGGACGAACAAGAGATTTTTGTTAAATTAAATTTAAATTAGTAAATTATTTGAAATAAAAATTGGATTTTCAAAATTGTCGAGTAATTATTGCATATTAATATCCGCCACCGGGTGGATTCTGATGAAAACGACGGCGACTTGCTTTTAATATTTTTTGAATAGGACAATTATTTTAAATCTCTGATGAATTATTATGAGACCTACGTAGGACCACAGTTTTAGAGTAATAAACTTTTTTACAAATCGATATAAGATTAAATTTTAATAAATGACCTTTTGTATTGTTTTTTTGTGTGGTTAATTTCGGGATATCTGTGTTTTAATAAATTCTGAAGGGTTTTTTTTTTTTTGTGTGGGGCGGGGATACGATTAGGAGTTCTGGGTGGGGAACGAAGAGCTGGTCAATTTGTACGAGAAGCGGCTTGGTGACGCTGGATACGTTAGTTTCAAGCTCGGCAGAACCAACAACCGCGGCGACGGTACACTCACTCTTGCCTTTCCATGTGTCGTCCTCTGGTCTTTTTTTATTTTATTCCCTAAATAGTAATAATGATGGATTCTTTCTTTCTGGGGCACCTCCAATGGCCATACATACATTAAAGTTTGACCCTTTTTTTTAAATTAGTTCCTTGTGGGGCCCTCTTTTCTCTGTGTGGTTGTTTTGGAATAGTTTCGTCTTTCTGTTGGGATTCGGGAATTGAGATTTCTGGGCCCTTTGATTTTTCATGATGTGATTTGTGGATGTCATCATATGGTTCCATTTGTTAAACAGAATAGTACCATTCTTCTTCCTGTTTTAGTCATGTTTCTAGAGAAGAATTTTGATTTTTCTCTTCTTTAGAGGAAATGCAGGGATGAATTTAGCTTTTAGGATTAATGACAATTTTATCGTGGTCTTAGAGGAGTTGATCCCATGTAATCATGATTTAGTTGTGGCAGGATGATAACATGACTGTTCTCATTAACTTGCTTCCTCAGGTCTGCTGACTGCTGTCCGCAAGGACTACTTCCAAGTTGTTAACTACAGAGAATTGCACTTCAATGATTGCGGAGACCGCGTTGCGCAGCTGCTCCATGTTGAGCTAGTCTCCCCTTGCCTCAGCAGTGACACTCATCGAGAGATCCTCATTGTCAACACCCACTTGTTGTTTCCTCATGATTCGACCTTGTGCATTGTCCGATTACATCAAGTAATTTCCATCTTTTTGCTTGTTATCTCATGTTCGAATTCCATGTATAGATATGTTACAAGCATCAGTTTGTTTCTATGCTTTGATTTGCAGGTCTACAAAATATTACAATACGTGGAGTCTTATCAGAAAGAAAACAAGCTCAGACCCGTGCCAATTATGCTATGCGGGTAACCATACAATAGTCTTTGCTAGATGTTCTACGTCTTATGGTATTAGGCCTTATGCGTTATTGACTTCCGTGATTTGTTCTGCTTTCCCAAAGAGACTGGAACGGGAGCAAACGAGGGCATGTTTACAGATTCCTCAGATCACTAGGCTTTGTGTCCTCGTATGATACTGCTCACCAGTATACCGATGCGGATGCTCATAAGGTATTCATTGTACTGTTTCATTGAACGAACTCTTTCAACTAGTGGTATGCTAGTGTGTACTAATGCAGTTGATATATCTATGCAGTGGGTAAGCCACCGGAATCATCGTGGAAATATATGTGGCGTTGATTTCATATGGCTCCTTAACCCCAATCGATATCGTAAGCTCCTAAAATCCAGCTGGAGTGAGGCAGTATTTGGCATGTTCAAGGTCAGAGTCTACTTGCCTTATTGATTTTATCATATCCATCTAAACTTTCTGCAGGAGATTTTATCATGTGTGATGTTTATTTCAATGTCGGCATGCCAGTTTTCATTTTGTTTGCTGTAGCAGAATTGTTGAACCTGAACCAATCACCAATATAATTGATTCATTTCCACCACAAAAAAAGTAGTGGTATCATTTATTTAGCTATGAAGCTCACACAATTGTCGAAGTTCTTGCTTATAACTTGGCAACTTCTACTTCACCATTATACAAATCTTTAACATGGCAATAGCATAAAAAGGCACCTAATCTTTCGATCGACTCTATCTTACATGATCAATGCACAACACCCTTTGTAAAAGCGATGATGGGTTATAATAAGAAACCACTAATGAATCCCTTTGTATACCCTTATTTGTGGTATGGTCTGAAATGGCTCCTCTAAATGTTCCTGGATCACCTATATTTTGATATCATTTGGAAACTGCTGCTCTCTTTCCATTTTCCTTTTTGGTTGAATCTTCAATGCAGCTCTGTGAATGTCTAGAACAATCTCAATTAAGGTTCTCATCTGATGTGGTAGCTTAATGATCTGCAGAGTCTACTAAGAAAAGCGTCGTTGACCGAAGGTGATGCTTTTGCATTCTTGAAGGCTGATAATGATAGCAACTACATAACCTACTCCGGTTTCTGTGAAGCTCTTCGACAGGTTCGCTGTAGTTGTATTATCGTAGATTCCCAGAATTCGTTTGTCTTGGTTGATTGATGATTTGCAGTGGGTCAAACCCATAAACAAATCGTGCAAAGTGCTCAATGTGTAAATGCTTCTTAATTTCACAGCTTAAGTTAACTGGCCATCGTTATGGCCTCAGTTTCGAAGAGACAAGGGAACTGTGGCTCCAAGCAGACATTGATGGAAATGGGGTAGTTGATTATGTTGAGTTTCAGGTGACAAACTTATTCTCTGTTGCTATCTTACTAAGTCTGCATTTTGCAAATCAGCACTTGCTGCTAGCTTTAGGAAACTTCAAAATGATTTGTCAATGCTACCGATGGGTGTTGCGAGTTAAAACTTAATTGTTTCAAAATATTGTCACAATTTATTTCAAGGTAGTGTTTGAGAATGTGTTTCCTGATTGTGCTTTTCCTTTCCATAACGATGGGATAGCAGCAACGAATCTGGAACCCTACTGGGTCAGACCAAAGAGATGAAATCAGGGAGGAAGATGATAGGAAAGAACAAGCAATTGGTTTCAGTATAGAAAATGCAGTGCTCTTCCCGCCGGAAGTAGAGAAAGGAAGATGGCCCGAAAATTATTCTCTTTCTGATCACGCGCGACTCACGGTGGTGTTCTCACCAATTAGAATGCCTTGTGCTCAGTTGGTGTCGTAACGATAACTTTCTGCAGTGTTAAGGTGAAGTTGAAGGATAACAGAAAATGCAAGCTCAAGGAGGCTTGTCAGTCGTGTCAAAGCCGGTCAACGGGTTTCTATGTGAACTTGGTCAGGGAAATTTACAATTGCAGACAATAGCCAGGTAGCTAGCAAAGGAAATGTCAGGAACGTGGAGCATCATGATACATCCTGTTAGTATCGTGGATGAACTGAAGAACGGGGTACACGTGTTCTCGTACTCCAGGTTGCTGGTCTATGGTTCTTATGATAGCAACCAAAAGGGTGGTGGTGAAAATAAGAACAAAAAGTTGGAACTTGTCTGTGATCGTGAAGGAAACTAGAGAGGAATACGATTGAAACACAATTTGACTGGTTTAACTGATGAGGGATCTAGTATATCTGTTGATCTTGATTGATTACTTGGCCCTTTAACTCAGATCTTCGACTTGTGCTACTGCAAGCGGGCTGGTGTCAAAACTCCACACGAGTATACGCTAGGATGAAGCAATGCAGTGCTCATCTAGATCCTCGGCACTGCCCGCTCGGTACATGACGGAGACGCACAGAAGGGCATTGGCTTGTGGACCTGGTGGCTCAAAATTTGGGGTCAGTTGCTGCTGAAGTTGACATGAGCTCCGTAGAAGACCCTGTGCGGAAATGGATGAATGTTAGTCCGCTTTGGCGCGGTTATGGTTAAAGGATAATGATGAAGGCACGAAGGTGGTCGAGTTTGGGTACGAGTGGTTGAAGATTTGGTTAGGAGTAATTCCAGTAGTTTGAGGTTGCAGCCTATACCTGTGGATTGTATGCCAAGTTAAGAGCTGTGTAGCTGAACTTTGGAGTCGTTTTTTAGTGTATGTGCTTGCCTCTTTTTGGCTTACCAGTTGCTTATAGAATTCTTGTTTAACATTATCTTCAACTATTAATTTAAAATCTCTTGATGAATGAACTATTGAACTAATACTTCTACAAACATTATTTAATTTAGTTTGATATTATATTTTCATTATGATGTATGACATGCTTAACTGAAAAATTGCATCCGCGTCCAAATTAGTATTTCACTTTCATAAATGCCACATTAGACTCGCGAACTTTGGTTGTAGTGAGTCCATCCATAATTACGTAAAAATCCCGTAAAGTGATTGTCTAAGCTGATAATTTTGATTAACTGATAAAAAAAAATTGGTTCAAAGTTGGGACAGTGTAAAATCTTTTTATCTTAATATTTGATATTTTTCTTGATAATTTTAATGGTAAATTTTGGTTTCAAATTTTTGTATTAAGTGATTTTTTTATTAATAAATATATTTTTACATACTTCAACATTTGACAAATACTTGAAGATTCTATTTTGTACTAAACTTGTTTATTTGATAAATTTTATATCTTCATTAATCTTTTTAACTGTCTTTAAATAGTTCTTGCGATTGTATTTTTGTTGTAAAAAAATAATTCAATCGAGTAAATATTTGAATAAAGCAAAAAGTTTATTTACATAATTATTTTTCAATAATTAAATTTAAATATTTCATTAAAAAATGTAAACTTCTATTATGTGATATTTTTGGTCTTGACGATTTAGAATGTTTGCTCAATTATGACACTACTTAATTATTAATATTAATTTAAGTACATGTAGAACAATGATGTTTAATTTTGATAAAGTAATAGAATCGATACTTGATACACAAACCAAATACCAACACATAATTTTCAGGTTCCTTTCTTAAATGTTTTATATCAATCTTTGTTAGTCATAAATTCATAATCAAATTCATTTTATGATGTAATTATTTTTAATAGTATTGTTGACAAACATTACACCAGATGGTTAGATAATATTTCCCAAGTAAGTTGTAGGAGACGACAGGACAAAGACAATTAATTGGTCGTCCACTCCAATCTCCCGCTCATAAATAAACCTCTTCCAAATTCCAAAACCCCAAATCCTCCCATTAACGTCAAAATGTCCTCTTCCGCCACTGACCCCGCGGGGGACCCGCAAAAGTCCGACCCATCCGCGGGGGCCCACCACAAGCCGTACACCCTGGTGCAAACCCTAACCGGCCACAAGCGTGCAATCTCCGCCGTCAAGTTCTCCTCCGACGGCCGCCTCCTGGCCTCCGCCTCCGCTGACAAAACCCTCCGAACATACTCCCTCTCCCCCTCCAACCCCCCGTCCTCGCCGCTCACTCCACTCCACGAGTTCCGCGGCCACGAGCAGGGCGTATCCGACCTCGCCTTCTCGTCCGACTCCCGCTTCCTTGTCTCCGCCTCCGATGACAAGACCCTCCGCGTGTGGGACGCCACCACCGGGTCCCACGTCAAGACCCTCTCTGGCCACACCAACTACGTCATGTGCGCCAATTTCAATCCCCAGTCCAACATGATTGTATCCGGATCCTTCGACGAGACCGTTAGGGTTTGGGATGTCAAGTCCGGGAAGTGCCTGAAGGTCCTCCCGGCCCACTCCGACCCTGTAACCGCTGTCGATTTTAACCGTGACGGGTCCCTCATTGTCTCGAGCAGCTATGACGGCCTATGCAGGATCTGGGACGCTGGGACCGGCCATTGCATTAAGACGTTGATCGATGACGAGAACCCCCCAGTTTCTTATGTCAAGTTCTCTCCCAATGGCAAGTTCATCCTCGTCGGGACCCTCGATAACACCCTGGTAAATTTTATTTCTTTTCGTCTTTTTTGTGCTTGGATGAATGTGATAGCGTTGCTGCTGATAAATTCATTTCCATTATATATCTTTGTGTCGTTATGGATGGTTAACCTGAAGCTGGCTTAGGGTTTTGGTGTTTTCGTTGTCTTTGGATTTCGATTTAACTGGCCTATAAGTAGGAAGCTGACGGTTTTGGTTTGTTTGTTGGATTATATCGGTTGGTAATTACTAAGCTACCAGTTTTGTTGCTGGATGTTGCCACCAAATCTGTCTGGAGCTCAGCATTTGAGCAACAATGAGTAATGACTCCTCATATTAATGTACTCAAGATTTTCGCTCTTAATGATAACCAACATTTTTTATGTCATCGTTTCCTTGATGGCTCCCCTGTTACTTTGGACCATTTTCCAGGAAAATATTTTTGTTACCAGTTTGTTTTCATGTTGTACATTATGGTTTTGGGGTTCAATGCCTCTTTTTTGATTGATTGCTTGTTTGAGCCAGATCATTATTTCCTTGAGGTTCATATGAAAAATTGTTTTAACGTGGATTTAGTGACCATCAGTTGCACATCCTTAATTAGACATAAGCGTTCATTGACAAATCATTCCTGCTTGTGGGCTGCATCTTTTTGGATAGGTGGACGTAATTCATGGGATAGCACGCTCATTAAGCTGTCATTAACTGTTCTTTTGTTTTGTTCAGTTGTTACCTAACTTCAGCTCCCAGTGCTGGGTTCGTTACTTATATGATTATTGTTGTCCCCCTTTATTTTAGCTTCATATCGATTAGTCTTCTCACTGTTTATCTCCTTAAATAAATTAATTCTTTTGATGCACATTAATTTAACCATCACTTATTGGTTGATTGTCATCACCTTATTCTCCCTTGGTATGTAATCTTGCAAGGAGCTATTGTACTCTTTTAGTAATTGCTTGACTGGCTCAGTATTATGCATATGTTTTTCTTCAATACATCTAAGTAGTTTCCTTTTCCTCTTGGATTATCATCTGTGCTTCTTTATGTGCTCAGCGGCTTTGGAATTTTGAAACTGGGAAGTTCTTGAAGACATATTCTGGGCATTCCAATTCTAAGTACTGCATTTCAGCGACCTTTTCTATAACAAATGGGAAGTACATTGTCAGTGGTTCTGAAGATAATTGTGTATACTTGTGGGAACTTCAGTCGCGAAGAATAGTTCAGAAGCTGGAAGGCCACACTGATACTGTCATTTCAGTTGCCTGTCATCCGACCCAGAACATTATTGCATCTGGTGCATTAGATAACGACAGAACCTTGAAGATCTGGACGCAGGATAAAGACTGATGTGCTTTGTTCCATCGTCCTCAATCTCACTCACTAACTTGTGTAGGTTAAGAGATTGATCTGGGAGAAGCAAATGAACATTTCCTGCTGGTTATCTTATACTGTGTCTTGGTGCCTGTGTAATTTCACCCTACCTGGCACCACGGATGTAATGAACAACTTGGTGTTTGTTGATATTGAGATCTTCATTTAGCCTGTCATTTTTTGGCAACTTGTAGAACTTGCCGAGACTTTATCTGGAGATTGATGTTCATGCCATGTGTTTGGTATGTTATGCCAGTCAGGAGGAAATGGGGCTCTCAGAATGGGAAAGATTTGGGCTCATATAGATCATTTATTGAATGGTTGACTGCTCCAGGACTTGTCACCTTCCATCCCCAGCTTACTCTGAATTAAGGAAAAAGAAGGTACCCAGTGAACCCGTATATCTCCTTTCTTACATCTTTAAAGCATCCTCTGTATGTTAACAAAGGTGACATGGTAGCAAAATTTACTAGTTTTGTCGGATGCCGGTCTTTAATCTACGGTAGATTAGCCTGCATGATCCTTTTAAAGAATGAGTCTCATTCCACATGTATTTTAGCAAAGTGGTCTCTGCAGAAGGAAATGATTCGGTTTGCAAAGCCTCTTTGACACAAGAGATTCTGAGATTGCAACTTGTGTACCAGATTCCAATTCTTGTTGGGAATTGCATATGAAATTTTTGAACTGATACCAATATCCAGTTATTGCCTTTAGCCAATTTGTTAACTTCAAACTATGGCCATTGAATTGGCTGCGTCATTTATTAAGACACTCCTCTCTGGAAGCATAAAATCATGCTGCTTTCGTCACAATGAAATCTCTCTTTTCATACTTGCATGTAGTTTAGTAGCAACCAAATCATTGTGCTCCCCTCTTTGTTAAATCAACCCAAGGCCAGGGATTTAGGTCGTAGCGCCTAAATTTTTCTAACAAAAAAAAAACGACTTATAATGAGTCGCATTGTTGTCTGCTGATTAAACACGGACTAAAACAACATATAATGAGTAGGCGTTATGTTTTGTCTTCAAAAAATGACCATCGGAAACCTTCTCTGGCACTTTCGGAGCCATATTTTACACTACACCCGACTGAGAAAATATTGGAAAGATCGTGGGCATCTTTGCAAAAATATATTTGGAAGATCGTGGGCATCTTGCATAGATAAGATCCAACACATCAATACGTATCTGTTAAAAAAATGATAAAACAAACCAATCCTATAAACAAACAGAAAGCATCCCCATGTGTTTCCTTATAATCGTCACAGCTAGATCAAGTAGGTCGATCGATGAAGAAGTTTCCTCCCGCATATCATTGTATTCTTGAAAACATTTTTTTATAACCTTTTTGGGACTTGGATTTGTGGAGTCAATGATTCGTTAAATGCATTCCCACAAATGAGACACCAAGTTTAGTAATTTACTTATCGGAACACGTGATGTATGTGATATATGCATAATTAGTTTCGTTTGAAGTTCAAACCTTATCAGAATCCGGTTCTCGTTGTTTCGAGCAATAAGCGAGGATCGTCGATCCATTGAAATCGAGCTATTCTCTGTTGCATACGGAAAAGTAGTTAATTTGGTCTAATTGTACTTCAAATTTTGGCAATCAACATCTTATATTATTTGTAGAGTCATGCGGTGATTATTGATGGATATCGACTACATAAATCATGTAATTGTCATGATTTTTAACTTTTGGTCACCCTCTTCATTAGTCCTTAATTGTTGTATAAAGATTATCCCATCTCTCACTATTTCTGATAATGGACTCTCGAGTCTTTGGGACCAAGATATCCGTCTTTTTTCTCGGGCAAAACTCCACTTGAAAGTATTCACTTACCATTCTAAAAAAAATAAACCCCAAATTTCACATTCTTTCTCTTTTTCGAGAACTCAGACCAAATCTTTTTTCACTTTCAACGACCATACGCATTCTATCTGGAAAGAAACTCGTCGCCCCTTCCTCCTCCCCGTTCTCTTACAGTCCACCATCCATTAGTGCCTAGATTTTTTCCCGAAATCGAGAAATCCTAGTTTTATCTAAAAATTAGAGTTTCAGTTGTCGAACAATGCATCGCCACTTAAGAACAGTTATGTACATATTCAAAAGTAAGTCAACTTTTTATGACAATGTCAATCACGAGCAATACTGATTTAAGGATTTGTTTCAACATGCTTTTAAAGTACTTTCTGGGCAATTTCGAAGGGTTATGTTGAAATTTAGATTGAAAAGGTGTATGGAAATTAGTGAGGATGATGATATTCTCTTCATGTTTGAGATATATCTAGATAAAATTATTTGGGTTATCGTTGAAAAAGATAAATGAAAGGGGAAAGTCCTCCTAGGGCCCTTGTGGTTTGACCCGTTCTCAAATAGGTCCCTGAGGTTCAAAACGGCAAAAACCGGTCCCCGTGCTTTCAATTTTCACATCTGACTCCTCCCGATCCGGTACGATTCGAAAATCCAAAATTCAATCTCGTAATTCAGGTGACGAAAACATGTGAAACTGGTATCTACATGTCGGAGACACTTTGGTGAGTCACCTGGAGTCGACAATCGGCATTTTTGTCATCGGAATTGCGAGATTGAACTTTGAATTTTCGAATCGAACCGGATTAGGTGGACTCAGATGTGAAAATTGGAAGCACGGGGACCGGTTATCGCCGTTTTAAACCTCAAGGACCTATCTGGGAACAGGTCAAACCACAAGGGTCCTAGGAGGACTTTTCCCTAAATGAAATATGCCTATTTGTGCTTTAAATTTAATCGGGAGTATTCTTTGTTTGTAATGTTGACCTCAGTTTTTGAGATGAGGGTGCTTCACAAGATGAGGGTGGTCCATCAGGTATGTTGAAATGTGTTTCTGAGATTGGGGCTGACGTGGAGGTTGAAGTGAAGGGTGTTGCTAAAATGGAGGCTCAAGTAGAGACTGATATAAAGGGTGTGCATGTTGGGGTAGAGGCTAATATAACAGGTGTGTAGGTTGAAGTGGAAAGTGAGATGGAGGCTAAACTGGGAGATGAACTGAAAGCTGATTTGTAGGATGTTGTTGAGGTGGAGAATAATTTAGAGAATGCTATTGATGTGGAGACTAATTTGGAGGATGTTGATAAGGTGGAGGCTGATCCAAAGGATGTTAATGAGGTGGATAATGATTTGGCGGTATGAGAGTAAAATTCTGCCTTGATGATTATTCAGTACAGTGATGTGTACATTTTATACAGAGATTTGTGGTGCATGTTATGACAACCTACTTACAGCAAAATATCAATAAATATGGAAAGGATCGTTCCAGAAGAGATTTTGTACAGAGATGTAAATAAGTGACCAGCAAGGGAGCGAGAATCATGGGCATGATTATAGGTGGTTGATACGCATGGCAACTGCAGATCATGAGGCCAGACTAAGTAGTAGCTGTTATGCTCCATTATGCCCCCGTAAGCGGACGGGGAAGCACCGTCACTCAGGTTACAGCAACAGGAGGGCTTGTTTTTGATGCATACCAAAATATATCAAGGCAAATCTTCAGGAAACCACAATAATCAATATGCACGAGCTGGAATAGATTACCGAGGCCTTACAGTTTGCACCAAACTGGATGAGGTTACTGAGGCCTTCATTTTAGGCGTCTTCGAATTTACTGCATAACCGAATGAGGTTATCTAACCATGAGTGCTTTCAACCCAATCTTGAATTTCCTGGGCATCACTGCCAGAAACCAACTCGAGCAACATTCTTGTAGTCAACAAATCTGCAGCAAAACCCCTCGAAACCATTTCATCAGTAAGTTCCATAGCGCTCGAATATTCATTGTGACATAGAAACCCTCTAATTAGCACATTAAATGTGCGGTGATTGGGTGAACAACCAAATCTCTCCATCTTCCTGAATAACCAGTGAGCGTCATCATGCAATCCCCCTTTGCATAGTTCATTGATCATAATGTTATATGCGATAACATCTGGAGATAGCCCTTTACAACCAAATATAGAACAAAAGATCCCTTTGGCAACTCTAATCACTTTATTGATGCATAGACCATGCATAAGAACATTATAAATCTTAATATCAGAACCCAAACCAATGTTCTTCAATCTTTTGAACAATGTCAAAGCGTTAACAAGTTGACAATGCTTAAAAAGGCCATCCAAGAGCACTAAAAAAGTGACGTGATTAGGATCTGGCCCCAATTCTTGCATCACTTCGAAGTGTCTGAATGCATCCTTCATTTTTCCGATGCTACACAAGCCATTAATGATGATGTTGTACGTAACAACATCAGGTTGCAGACCTCCGTGACTTATTTCTTTGAATAGCTTCAAGGCTTCATCTATTCTTCTGTACTTGCAATATCCATGGATCAGAGAGTTATATGTAAAAATATCAGGTATATAATCGCGAGAAATCATCAGCTTCATGACCTCTAATGCTTTATCAATTTGACCTACCAAACAGTATCCATCAATCAGCATATTAAAGGTGACTACATTGGGCAAGACATTATTCTGAACCATGGAGTCAAAAACACTTTGGGCCTCTATGACATTGCCTTCTTTACATAATCCATCAACAATTACACTGTAGGTGACAACATCAGGAAAAATGCCACATGAAACCATCTCATTTAGAATCCTTTGAGCTCCCTTCCAATCTCCCAAGTCACAAAAGCAACCGACGAAAGAATTATAAGTGTATACGGTAGGCAAAACCCCTTTACCTTTCATCTCGGATAAAAGTTCTGTAGCCTCGGCTACACGCATGGCTTTACAGAGGCCATCAATGGCAGTGTTATAGGCCATGACATCAATCTTGCAGCCACGTTCTTCCATCATCCGAAGCAACATAACAGCAGAATCAGCTCTTCCCATTTTGCACAGAGCAGTCATGATGGTACTGTAGCTAACAACATCAGGTTCACAACCCCTCATATACATCTCATCAAACAGTTTAACAGCATCATCAAATCGGCTGTAAACACAGAGCCCGTTCATTACAGTATTGTATGTGACCACATCCAGCACGCAACCCAACCCTCGCATCCTATTCAACAAGCTAAAGGCCATCTCAGTGTCCCCATCCTTGCACAACCCTTTCAAAATCGTGTTATAGACGACTACATTAGGAATGATACCCTCTGTTGGCCATTTCATCAAACAGCTTAAGCGCTCCGCCCACATTGCGTTCCAAGACAAGCCCGTTGATAAGGGAACTGAAAGTAACCACGTCGGGAGCGCAACCGATCTTAAAAAACAGACCCAGGATGGAGAAGCCGAACCTGACCCCACCGGGAAGGCGGGAGAGGGAACCGAGCAGGATGTTGAGGGTGTAGGGATTTTGCGGGAGCCCCAAAAGGCGGAGCTTTCTGGAGAGGGACACGACGGCGGAGTGGTGATTGTGCTTGGCGACGGCGGAGAGGAGGCGGCAGAAGAGTATAACAGATGGGAGGGGCCGGGTACTGATCAGCTTGTCGAAATGGGACATCGCCTCCTCGACATTACTGAACTCAAAGGATGTCACCGACTTACTCACCCGCTTCGATTTTATGTGGGCCTTGGTCGAAACGGAGCGGAGAAAGGAAGAACAAGAAGAAGAAGAAGAAGAAGAAGAAGAAGAAGAGACGACGACGACGGAGAGCTTATTTATTTTGAAGCCTAGCATCATCCTCAGTCCACCGAAAACCCCTGCAAGTGTCGGCGTTAATGTGTAGATAGATGTAAATGTGTTCCGGCGATTCTCAACCGTTTTTTTTTCTTCTTCTTCAAACTTCGTTATTTTTTACATTCAAGTCCTAAACGTGTTTTCGAATTCCAATTTAGCCCATACTTGCCGGTTGAGTTAAATTTGGGTCGCGCACGACACTTCAACATCGTGTTCGTGTGACCTTGTTAGATCAACTTTCAGTATTTTTGAATGATGGCAAAAAAATTTCAATAATAATTTAATATAGATGTATTTTATTAGCTCGAACTAGAAACTTTTTGATAAAATTAAAACAAATTTCCTTATTAATTGATAAATGTTATAAATTCTATGGAATCTAAACAATAGTAATAGTAGAAAGGAAGAGAGCAAGAGATGAACTTCTCATTAATATCTCATTCAAGTGTGTAAAATGTACATACAATGGTAGCTATTTATAGGCAAACTAAGTGAATCTTCATGATGACTTGAGTTGGCATCCATAGAAGTTCATGATGACAATGAGGTAGAGTTCATGATGACTTGAAGTGAAGAATATTGGTGAAGTGGAGATGATGATGAAGTATGGTGGAGAATATTGGTGAAGTGGAGATGATGATGAAGTGGGGTAATGGCATCCATAATAATTCATAATACTCCCCCTTGGATGCCATTTGAATAACGTGCCTCATTAAAACCTTACTCGGAAAACCCATTGGGATAGAACCGTAGATAAGAAAAAAGAGTACAACGAAACAATAATATCTCCCCCTCATAACCACATCACTTTAGATCTCTAACGTGCCTCATTAAAACCTTACTCGGAAAACCCATTGGGATAAAACCGTAGATAAGGAAAAAGAGTACAACGTAAAATCACTTGAGATCTCTGAGTCGTTTCAGACCAATATTATGGACATGCTTCTCAAAAATTGCAGTAGGTAGAGATTTTGTGAACAAATCTGCCAGATTGTCACTTGAACGAATTTGTTGAACAATTATCTCTCCATCTTTTTGAAGATCGTGTGTGAAAAAGAATTTTGGTGATATATGCTTTGTCCGATCACCTTTAATATAACCTTCTTTTAATTGGGCAATGCATGTCGTATTGTCCTCATATAAGGTCGTAGGTATTCCTTTTTGAAAAGGTAATTCACGTGATTCTCGAATGTGTTTGAAAAGGTAATTCAATAGATCTCAACCAAACACAGTCTCGGCTTGTTTCATGAATAGCCAAAATTTCAGAATGATTCGATGAGGTGGCTGATATAGTTTATTTCATTGAACGCCATGAAATAGCCATACCTCCACATGTAAATAAATAGCTAGTTTATGATCGACCATTATGAGGATCAGATAAATATCCTGCATCTGCATATCCAATTATGCTTGCTCTTAAGGCATTTGGATGATACAAGCCCATATCCATTGTACCTCGAAGATAATAAAATATTTGTTTGACTCCAGTCCAATGCCTTCTTGTAGGTGAAGAACTGTATCTTGCTAGTAAATTAACAGAGAATGATATCAGGTCGTGTATGACTAGCCAAGTACATTAATGCACCTATTGCACTAAGATATGGTACTTCAGGACCAAGAAATTCTTCACCATTTTCTCGAGGTCTAAATGGGTCTTTTTTTCACATCAAGTGATCTTACAATCATTGGAGTATTCAATAGGTGTGCATTATCCATATTGAAACGCTTTATCACTTTGGATATATAGGATGATTGATGCATAAAAATTCCATCTTCAAGATGTTCAATTTGCAACCCAAGACATAGTTTTGTCTTTCCCAAATCTTTCATTTCAAACTCATTTTTCAAATAATCAACTGCCTTTTGAAGCTTCATAGGAGTTCTAATAATATTGAGATCATCAACATAAACTGTGATTATAACAAATTCTGATTCAGATCTCTGTATAAAAACACATGGGTAAATAAGATCATTCTTATAACCTTCTTGTGATAAGTAGTCACTAAGACGATTGTACCACATGTGCCCTAATTGTTTCAACCCATATAATGATCGACATAACTTGATCGAGTATAGTCCTTTTTGACTTGAATCACGTACTTCTGGTACATTTAATCCTTCAGGAATTCTCATATAAATATTAGTATTAAGTGAACCATACAAATAGGCCGTAACAATATCCATTAGACGCATATCCAACTTTTCATTTATTGCCAGACTTATCAGATATCGAAACGTGATTGCATCCACCACAGGAGAATATGTCTCTTCATAATCAATATCAGGTCTTTGAGAAAAGCCTTGTGCGACAAGTTATAATTTATATCTCACAACTTCATATTTCTCATTTCGTTTTCACACAAACACCCATTTATATCCTACGGATTTCACATCTTCAGGTGTGCAAACTACTGGTCCAAAAACTTCACGTTTCGCAAGTGAATCTAATTCATATTTCATTGCGTCTTTCTAATTTGGCCAATCTTTTCTATGCATGCATTCTTTGATAGATTTTAGTTCTAGATCCTCTTCACATTCCACAATACTTAGTGCTACATGACAAGCAAAAACATCATCAACGATGACTTCATTTCGATTCCATGTTCCTCCAGTCATAACATAATTTATTGAGATCTCATGATTATCAATATGTTCAGGTACCTGATCTTCTCTCGAAAGCGATTCTTCTAGAATCTGCCTTTTCTTAACATGAATATTGACTGGGGACTCTTCGGGAGTCAAGATATTCTCATTTTGACCATCTTTAATTGCTCCTTTTCTTTTACAAGGATTTTTATCTTTGGAACCAATAGGCCTACCACATTTCATTTGTGCCTTATCTTTATTGGCAATAATTGATCGTCCTTTAGGAACATCAATCTTTAAAGGAGCATTAGCAGCTGGAATATGTGACTCAGTCACTCTCTTTGGGTCAGCAAAAGCATCTGGCAATTGATTAGCTAAATTTTGAAAATGAATTATCTTTTGAACTTCAAGTTCACTTTGCTTTGTTTGAGGATCTAGATAGCGCAAAGATAATTCATTCCAGCTAATATCTTTTTCAAGCTGCTTATTTTCTCCCCCCAATGTTGGAAAAATTGATTCATCAAAATGACAGTCGACAAATCGTGCCGTAAATATATTCCCAGTACGTGGCTCAATGTACTTTACTATCGATGGAGAATCAAATCCAACATATATTTCCAATCTTCTTTGGGGTCCCATTTTAGTGCGTTGTGGTGGAGCAATTGGAACATAAATCGCACATCCAAAAATTCTTAGATGGGAAATATTTGGTTCCTGACTATGAACCAATTGAGATGGGGAGAATTCATGATAATTTATTGGCTTGATACGAATTAACATTGCTGCATGTAAAATAGCATGCCCCCAAGCTGAAATAGGGAGTTTTGCTCTCATAAGCAGTGGTCTTGCAATTAATTGAATCCGTTTAATAAACGATCCGACAAGACCATTTTGAGTGTGAACATGAGCTACAGGATGTTCAACACTTATACCAATGGCCGTACAATAATTATTGAATGATTTTGAGGTAAATTCACCAGCATTATCAAGACGAATAGTCTTAATTGGATTATCTGGAAAATGAGCTCGTAATCGAATTAATTGAGCTAATAGTCTCGTAAACGCCAGGTTGCGAGTTGATAATAAAGATACATGTGACCATCTAGTGGATGCATCAATTAATACCATAAAATATCTAAATGGTCCACATGGAGGGTGAATAGGTCCACATATATCACCATGTATACGTTCCAGAAATTCAATAGATTCATATCTATTTTTAGCTGGCGAAGGCCTGATTATTAATTTACCTTGAGAGCATGCAATGCATGACAATTCATTGCACTGAAAAATCTTCTGGTTCCTTAAAGAATGTCCATATGAATTATTAATAATTCTTCGCATCATAATTGAACCGGGATGGTCTAACCGGTCATGCCAAATAGCAAAATCAGTAAACTTCTGGTTTACGATTGCATGTGCTTCAAGTGCACTAATATACGTGTAATACATACCAGATGAATGAGCGGGTAAGTTTTTCAATACACACTTTTTACCCAAAATAATATTTGCGATAGACAAATATTCTTTATTTCCTTCATTTATTGTCTCAACATGATACCCATTTTGACGTATATCTTTGAAACTTAATAAATTTCTTTGAGACTTAGGAGAATATAATGCATTATTTATGCAAAAATTCGTACCTCCAGGTAAAAATAAATTGGCTCTTCCAGAGTCTTCAATTAAATTTGTAGTACCTGATATAGTACTAACATTGGCTTCATGCCTAATCAAATGAAGGAAATACTTATCATCCTTAAGTATGGTGTGCGTTGTGGCACTATCCACTAAACACAATTCTTGCTCTTTCATAGATGAGTCCATTCGATTCAATTCCATACTATTCATAATAATAAAAAAATATTTATATTAAATTCAAGAACAAAACATAAATTGGTGATAACCTAATAAATCTGAAGAACAAAAGGCTAACTACTTGCCTTATTTGCAATCTGGAAAATCATACGAGATGCATCAATGCTTAATCATATTTTGGCTAAATGCTTCAAATTCACACAGGGCAAGAACCAATTGGGAGTCCATCAAATAAATATGTTACCAAGGTAAGATATGATCTATATCCAAATTAAATACAAAAAATTGCACATAAGTGAACTCCCACGGTTACAATTATATTATTTTTATAATTAAGAATATGATAATCTTAATATACTTAACAGATTAAAGATTACATGAACATGTAATAAACTGTGTAGATCACCAAGAGTTCATGATAAATTATTAATCACCAAGATCATTGAATATCATGCTGGATCAAATAACCTTTACATGTCTTACTAAATCGCCGAAGCGAAACACGAATATACATAACATTTATAAATAGTAATGATTAAGCAATAAAATATACATGTATTCTCCGCTTAATGTAAAGAATAATTTATTGATGATTTTTCTTTTTAAGTTTAAATATGTTTGATGCTGTGTAGTAGAAATTGATTTATCATTTTAAACAAAAAATTGAAATTTTTGTGTGCAACAAGTTCACGATTTTATAACTGGGAATACCCTCAACAATACCTAAATCAAGCTGTTACTTTGTCATACATGAATCGATTATGCTGATATTAGAAGGGGGACATGGACAGAAATCAACTTAAAGATGTTGTAGCGGAAAATTAATTCGCGGATTTTCTGACCAGTTTTAGTAAAAAATTCGTAACTAACTGCTCAAATATCGGATTGGGGTGATTTTAAAAGCTTCAGAACGATAAGAGATAAATCTACAACTTTGTAGTTTATCAATTTTCCAAATTCGAAGCAGAAAGAGGTCATAATCAGCTTGGAAGTTTCGGGCAGTTAGTTTTTTTTATCTGAGGCCGAGGATAATTTAGATTTTTTGTACTGAACGGCCTAGGGTTTTTGGTATCGGGCTAGGGCTAGTTTTTTCTATATAATGACAGCCTTGACGTGGAAGAATAGAACCCCCCACAACACAACACAACATATCAAATCTCTTATCAAAGCTTCGGCTTTTTATCTTAGCGTAGGATAGATGTAGCTTTTATCATTTATGTTTTCTTCTTGTCCTCTTTCCCTATAATTCAATAAAGTTCTTACTCTTCCACCAATTCTTTTCTTATCTACCAAGTCATATCTACATATTTTCTCTTCCTTTTTCCCATATTTCTTTCATCTTTGCCTTATTCGTTCGAATCATATCTTGGGACGACCACTCCGGATCCGTCTTTAGATCATTTTCGACGTTCTAACATATCTATTTATTTGCGCAACAAAAGCATACCCGTAGGCCGTTAGGAGATCAAAGCTTAAATTATTAAGTAGTCATAATAAAATGTCCTTCCTGTTGTGAAAAATCATGACTAGTAATAAACTAGTAATAACTAATCATTACAACGATGCGTATATACATGAACACATCCCAATATAAATGATCACACCAACGATCCATTTTTTTTAACATAATAAATCATTATCAATTAATATTATATACATGATTTATTAGGCATGATTTATAACATGGCTATGATTTAAAATTAATAGAATTAAATAGAAATCGTAAAGATTACTTACAATGCTATAGCTCGATTTTCTCAAGACGGTATTGAGAATACGGTAGAACCTCGTGCTGATAACGTGTCATAAATTCTATGGAATGTAAATAATAGTAATAGTAGAGAGGAAGAGAGCAAGAGATGAACTTCTCATTAATATCTCATTCAAGTGTGTAAAATGTACATACAATGGTAGCTATTTATAAGCAAGCTAAGTGAATCTTCATGATGACTTGAGTTGGCATCCATAGGAGTTCATGATGACAATGAGGTGGAGTTCATGATGACTTGAGGTAGAGAATATTGGTGAAGTGGAAATGATGATGAAGTATGGTGGAGAATATTGGTGAAGTGGAGATGATGATGAAGTGGGGTAATGGCATCTATAATAATTCATAATAATAAACAATTTTCTAATATTATTGTATTCCATGATGCAAGTACTTTGTGGTAGTTTGCTACATACTTTACAACTTGTATATTCATTTGTATTCCTTACTAACGAGCGCGATTGCTTCGCTGAATCACGTTTAAAGAACCATTATTTTGACCATTCACGTGTTCTCTTACCTGATCCCTCTTTCTCAAAAGAAGGATTAAGCACAAATTTGAAGGATATAAAAAGGAAAACAATTCACCAGAATTCTCCAAACTAGAGAAACTGTCCTAGTTTTCGGCCCACCTGAGCACTTTTTTATTCACCCCCTAGCATCTAGCTGTATCATCTAGTTGGACTCTAACTGATGGACCATTTGAAATAGTCCTCTATTTTGTCTAATTAGACATAACTAAGTCAAGACTTGTAGCATATGTATAAGTATTGTAACTCTTCATTTATTGTAAGTTATAGTTGTATCTCCATTCTAAAAAAAATGTTTGAGCTCATATCTAATAAAACAATTCTTTCCTGACTTGGTACGTCCCGGACGTAAATATTGGATCGAACTAGGTTGCCAAATTTTGTTGTCGGTTGTCTTGTTTCGTTCGTTCTTTATTGTTTTTCTCTATCGAGATTGTGAGAGTGTGTTGTTGAAGGTTTGCTCGTGTGCTTACTTTTGAGTTTTAGTTGTATGAATCCGTAGTAGCAGCTTCCGCGGTGGGGATCAATTCATTGTTGTTGAAGGTGAAAAGATATAATCTCCGCGAGTAAGAGTGTGACGCCTCTTCCTGGACGCTCGGACCGGACTGTCGAGACTGAGGTTGACGTGCCTTCTTTGTTTATCATCACTGGAAAAGCTCATCTCTCTTCCGGATGCTGTCAGAGAACGACCTCCGCGTCTCTTGCTTTCTTCCGCACTTGAAAAAGCAAAATTATAATGCAGTGTGAAGAAAATTTATGATAGTAATAATGCATGGATCAATCTGTCTGACCAAATTCTAAATTGAAGAAGCTAAATATTGGTGAAAACTTATCCGAAAAAAAATGAGGAGGTGATGGGTCTAAGATAACCCTTGAGATTACATATATCTGCGGACACTTTAGTCGAGTACTTTCGGGGCTGAAACATGAAAGGAGAGCTGGTGAATGTTTAGTCGAGTAACAGCAGTAACTTGAATGTTTTAACTGCAAACTGTTGCAGATGAGTGTCGAAAGTTGGAGAGCTGGTGAATGTCTAGGCGTGTATGGACATCATGGATCTGGTTTATGAGAAGGAGGAGACATCCTCAGTTCTTGTTGCATCACCGCTCTCTGTTGCAGCATCCATTAGGACGCGTCTGTGGACATTATGGATCTGGTTTATTTAAAAAGTGACGCTAACAGTAAATATGGCTTTGAAGTCCCTCGAGAGATTGTATATCTGCACTAAATATGGCTTTGACGGACCTATGATCCGAGAAATTTGATTCCCTCTTCTGTCAATATGTTGTTTCAATCCTTCACCATACCAAATTATTTTATCACACCTGTAAGATTAATCATAAAGTATTTTGAAAAAGGCATAAAATTAACATAAAAAATAGCTTAAATAAATCGTAATAAAAAGTACGGAGAGAGTAACAATTACCATGCAGGAGCACGACATTTTTTCTCCTTTTCTTCCTTCCAGGCATCCAAAAAGACCAAAACACAGATCAGAATTTATGTAATGTTTATAGGTTGGAGAAAATTTGATTGGTCCTTCATGCCAACCTTCAAGTAGTTCACCATTCAACAGCTCCGTCCTTAACTTCAAATCCACGTAAAAAGCAAAATCTAAAAATCAATATTAAACGGCTGGAATATGTTAAGGCTATTTAATTTTTTTTTTTTGCTTTGGAATATAAATTTTTAGTGATCGACAATATGCCTGATCGTTTTCAAGCAAGGGTTTCCACTTTCTTTGATCCACCAGAGACCGAGTTGGCGTTTCCGGGAGTGAAGTTATGTAATTCAAATCTCCGAATAGAATTACCCGGTTGCATTAAATAAGGAATGTTAGTTAGTTAGCCGACGCCAAGTCACCTATTAAGACATGATCATATGAATTGCACGCACTAATTTAATATAAACACAAGTTTTACAAAAAAAAAAAAGTATATTTATGGTGGATTTCCTTCCTCATAACTATCGGAAGTCGACGTGTACCTCTCTTGCTTCCTCCAACCGTCTCATACGAACAAGTTAACTCATTGTGCATTTCCTTGAACCATCTCATACGCACAAGTCAAATCAAATCATTGTGCATTTTCTTGGATCCCCAAGATGAGCGACTAGGATGCAAGCCAAGCTTCATACAACAGACTTGTGCCGGTACTCCTCAAGACAACACGAGCAGCCTTTTTGAGATTATTGCGCTTTCAAACACGGATTATGAGGGCTCTGATTATCTTAAGTTCAGGGGAACAAAAGGATATGCCGCTCCTGAGTGGTTCAAGAGCTTGCTTATTACGGTGAAAGTCGACGTGTACAGCTTCGGCATTGTACTGCTGGAACTGATAACCTGCAAAAAGAGCATCGAGCTCGAAATGGAGTCAGAGAACAGGATGATACTCTCGGATTGGGTGAGCGATTGCTACAGGGACAGATCGGTGCACCTACTGGTGGAAGAAGACGAGGAGGCTACGGATGACATGAAGAGGATGGAGAGATTTTTGAAGATAGCCATTCGCAAGAGGAATCAATTTTCCACCTATTCGCTGCTTGTCCGGTTACGAACAACCTATGGAGGGACCAAGGTGTAGTACTACCGCCGTGCCCCACAGCCTCCTTTGCGGACTTCATGGCATTACTCCTTGACTCAGGAGATCCTCTATCGAGAGCTACCCGAGCCGCTTGTCTTTGGGGTATCTGGAAAATCAGGAACCTGCATGTCTTCCAAGGAGATCAGAGGATCGATTTCCCTGCGGAAATGGAAAAAGCTCTCAACTTCCTTGCTGACTTTCATGATGCAAATCCGAGTCAGCCAAGCACGACGCCAAGAGAGCCCCAACACTGGTGCCCACCTCCCCAAAATTGGTTTAAGGCCAATTCAGATGCCGGAATAGCTGATCACTTGGCATTGTTATTAGGGATTCTAATGGTCATGTGGTTGCCTGCTAAGTGCGAATTATCCCCCACGTCACTCACCCCACTCTCTTGGAGGCGCATGGTGTGCGAGTTGCCATGCAGATAGCTGCTTCGTGTGGACTTGATCGAATTATCTTCGAGTCGGACTGCCAACCAGTAATTCAGCAGCTTCAGCAGACAAAGACCGACGTTAGTGATCTAGCTCTGATCACCGAAGACTGTCGAGCAGCTGCGAGGAATTTTGTCGAGTATCGATTCAATTTCATACGTCGCGAAGGAAACTCGGTAGCACATGCTGTAGCTAAACTTAGTTTGCCTCTGGAAACCTCTGCTGTAATGTTTTCCTCACCTCCGGTTGAGTTGTCATCTGTTTTAGCAGCAGATCTTATGTACTGAACATGCCTCTTATGAGCTTACATCAATATAAACGCATGTTTTCCCTAAAAAAAAAAAAAAAGAAAGAATCATGCCAACTGTTCTCTTACTGGTGTCGATCATCAATCAACTCCTCCTTCTGCCACTGCACACCCAATCTTAGAAACCACATCAGAAACTATGAATTTTGTGTTGTATGAATTTTGATTAGATTTATCCAAAAATGAATTCGAATATAAAATAAGATCAGGATCACATGATTTTGCTTAAAAATTGAATTTCGAATCGGATCGAATTCAAGTCAATTCATTGATCACTTCTAGACACATTGTTCATGCCCAAATAGGAATAAACTGCAAGTTGAATTAAGAAACCTTGTAATTATTACCTGTTTAACTAATCTGAATTAAGAAACCTTGCAGTTGTTACCTGGTTAACTAGTTTGTTCTCGACAATTCGGACTTCTATCATGAACCAAGGTGCTTTTTTTTTTTTTTTTTTTTGAAAGGGTAAACATAGATGCTTATATATTAAGCTGGGAAATGTGAGAACAACTGATGGTCGGAAATCCAATTCCTTGGCATTGTGCGAAGCCTAGAGCATTTACAAAGCCTCGAGCGTTTACAAAGCCAATTCCTTAGAAGGTAGCTTTGACAGATTGAGTCCGAGTTCCTTAACAAGGAATTCAACTTGCCAATCAATGGACATAAAATGCTCCCTCAGAAAAGTTGCTGTAATTCTTAAATCTGTTTGCAAATCACTAGGGTTATCCACAGTTGTCTTGAATGAAGTTCGTCGACAGTTGAACGGCTATCAGAATATAAACCAACTGGTTCGACTCCGAAAGGAGAAGACTTTTGACTCGGTGATGCATCACAGTTGACAGTTAGCTCCCCTGCAAATGGAGCTTGCCCAAGATTAAGTAGAAGATCCTCCCGTCTGATTTGTGATTTGTATCCAT
>SOPF01029142.1:0-25817 GCA_012979155.1 Hypericum perforatum
AGAAAATAATTACCAGCTCACATTGATGAAGATTTTGAGATTATCGACTCAAACTAAAAAGGGGATGGTTATTGTATATGCCACTTGAGATTCTGTAAGAAGATCCGAATTCACATTCTTCCATCTAAAAACTTCTACTACATCCGAATCCGAAAATTTTAAATCAGAGTAGCAGATAGGCGAATACAGTAAATAAAAGTTCAGTTGATAAATCATAAATCTTAGAGAATTTATGAATTACCAAAAACGTCTACATTTCATCATCAGCAACCAGCCAACAAAATCTTGAACATCGTTTGATAAGTTGTAGAAACTAGACAGCATGAACTATCACGGAAACTGGCAAACGAGTAATTCCCACTAATCAGATTGCACCAACATTAGTTTTGCCGTCTGAGCTAGTATTGAAATTGCAACCTGAAGATTCAGTATCGAACCTTTTGAATTCCGGATTCAGTCGAAGTTGTCGACTCTGATAGGAGTAATGTCATCGGCTACATTGAAGTGTCCAACCAAGCGAGCAAAGAACAACATTTGTTGCTCTAGGGTGAACTTGATGTTCTCGGCCTGTTCATGATCAGAGATCAAAAGCTTAGGTATCTCTTGCAAGGACTGACAATTTTGATCGAAGTATATGGTCATTGCATTACCTTGCGGAAACCATGCTGCTCTCCTTCGTACTCTACAAGAGCAACCGGCAGACCTTTCTTCTTCAAAGCCTGATGGATTTTGCGTGCTTGACTAGGCGGGACAATCTGAGTCAATCATGTACCAGAGTCATCTACATTTAGTCTCAGAAAAGAAATGCTAAATAATGTCATACCTTGTCCTCCAGCCCTTGGAATAAGATGATTGGACATGAAAATTGATCGACACAATTGATTGGGGATCTGTCGAAGTAATCCTTATCGGAGCCTGAATATTTGTTACGGGCTGTCAGTTTTCGGACAAATTGATACTGATAGAACGAGTGGAAACATAAACTTATAGGCTATCTGGTTGTCTGATCATTACCAACAAGGTTATCAATGTAATGGGACTCGAACTTGGGAATCTCCGCTTTCAACAAATTTAAGTCTGCAATCTGGATCAAACATGATTTAAGAACTGTTAATATGACGGATACGATATGACTGACCGCATCGCAACCAGGTTCTTTCAAGCTCACTCGACAGCTTATAATTCATTGACTAGCATTAGACACTAGATCTAGTAGATGATAGAAGAATCTGCAGAAGGAACTTCAAGCACAGACAAAGACCAGTTGACGAAAAGACAAGTTCACGGATTTCTAAGATTTTAACTTGCAGAAAATGCAAAATCATTTGTTTCCAGAAGGACGAAAGGACGTTAGGAATGTAAATGTGTTTATCTTCGTTATAAAAACTCATGGCATTTGCTGCCAGACAATACGACAGCTTAGATGTGTTTTCACGTCTCACCCACACTCCTAAAAAATATGTGACAGGACAGAGGCACTTACACCATACAAGGAAGCTCCAGCCTTAAACGTTTCTTTGAAAGCAAGAGCAGCTAAAGTCGTGTATCCACCAGCTGAGCCTCCAGTTATGCACAAACGTTCACCATCAACCTTTCCGTTGTCCACCTAGATACATAAAAAATGTACACATATCACCTAAAAGAATCATAGCATGTGGATCCAGTGCCTTCCGTAGAAATAAGCTAATTCATGTGTAGTCCATAAATGTCCAAGGCCATGCACACGTGAGACAAATACCACAGATTCAAAGAATCAGAATGATTCTTAGAGCTTACCAAGAACTTCGCACAACTACAGCAATCATTCACATCAACAATTCCCCATTTCTTATTCAAGCGTTCTCGATACTCTCTACCATACCCTGCAAGATTTTAGACATGTTAGCACCAGAAATTTTATGTTACATCTCTCAAGAAGCCCAGTAAAAGAGATGTCTTTCATATTGGAAAAGTGTAACAACATCATAAGAACGCCAAAAAATTGGTTCCATTCACATCCATCTACTTTTGAAGCATAGGAATACTGTAAACTAGCACCCTGCTGAACAAACATGAACAACACAATTTAAGCATATTCACCACACAAAAAATGACGTTTGACCCAGCAAAAGTTCTGTTACAAGATAAACCTCGATGTTTCTTTATCAAGTCAAGGATAAGAACAAACCAGTGCTTCCACCATAATTAACGTCCACAAATGCCCACCCCCTACTGGTCCAGTACTGGATGCTCAAGTTTAGCAGGCCACGTGATTCACATGTCGGACCTCCTAGAAAATGATGCACGGATTTGATGAGATCTTATTAAGATGTGAAGCAATACTTACTTTCTTGACAAATACTAAGTAGAGCTACGCCAAAGATGTTCAGCAATTAGATTATAGAATAATCTGGAACACAATTGCGAAAGCATGAGCACAATAAGTAGAGACTGATGGAACATCCATACAATAACTTCATGCATTTGAATATATACATTCCACAGGTTATGCATAACTATTGGAAAATATTCAGAAATTTACAATTAAGTCAGGGCATCAGCCAAAAGATCCAAATTCGCCATCTAATCACAACTTCATATTGCACATCTAAGACATCCCTAACTTCATTCCGCAAAATTTTATGGTTCTTTTTCCAGATGTCATTTATGAAACATGATCAGAGTAGTAGCTAGTAAATATCTGTGATTCACGAACCATGATCCATGGTAAATATCTCTCGTAAGCTTTTGAACGGCATTGAAAAGAGAGAAACAGCATATGATAGAAGGATTCAATTACCATGACTCTCAAGAAGCAGCGGGGGTTTCTCATCTTGGCTAGCTTGGAATATGGGATTAGAGGGTGGATAAAAATACGCATATGCAGTTTGACCGGGAACTACAGTGGGAAATTCAATTAGTTCGGGCAAGCTAAAATATTGCTTGAAATTTAGGCTGTCCAGAGAGGATGACCACATAATCTCGAAACCCACCACACTCGACCCAAGATCATCCAGAGTCACCTGGGAAAAAGGAGGCAGCATTCATTTATACTCTCACTATGATTTTCGAAAAAACAAAGGGCATCCAAATTGAACAAGCTGTAGCACCTTAGCCAATGACGATGGCTGAACAGCCGATGCTCCTTCAACATATACACAATTATTTCCTGAAATCTGCATGGAATACGCATCTTAGACGTCCGTGGTAAAAAAACTGAGATGATAAGACTTGAGAAAGTACAAATGTACAATGTTGTTGATGTCTGTGAAAGGAACATCAAGCAGTGAGAAGGAGCTTCGAACAAGATTGAGCACTCCCAAATATGATCTCCCATTTTGCCTGAAATCAAACACTAAAGGTTCACCAAGTAACAAGCATATGGGTTTTGCAATCTAGTCCACATAAGAATTTGTCCATCTATATCAGAAGAAATGGAAAGCAACTTTGTTTCCACATAGATACCTGTAGCTGCAAGCAACTAAATTATGTCCTTCCTTATTTCGAATAACTTCATAAGAACTAGAGCCGAACTCCCAGAGTGGTCCTGAGAATTCAGCATTCAAGGGGTAAACTGCTTCTACATCATTTGCAGACTCAATCTGTCATCAAAAAACAGAAAAGACCATTATAGATATACTTCCAAGTAACACAATAGATGAGACACACACGACCAAAAATATAATTAATAAGATCTTTAACATCGTATTAACAGTGTCAAGGCTTGATTTATCATGAGGAACATTGCCCATCCCAATCACCGAAGATCAAATCCAGACAAGCAGCTTTCTCATCTTTTGTGCATCAAAAGAAGTATTGGACTTGGAACAATAAGCGCTTCATTGTCCCTAAGCATCACCAATGTCTTAAGTTGACAAAATTTGATGCCTCGACGCATTTGTTCCAAGTCATTACATACTTAAATCACTTGTACAGCTAACTTGAGCAGAATCATCAATATCTTTCTTATTAAGTAGTGATAAAGATCCTTTTATCCAAATAATTAGCAATGGTTTGGAAAGAGAACAAGAAAGAGCATCTAGCAGAGTACCTAATATGTGGTTAGTCCCTAATTGATTCAGGGTCGGAAAAGCAAAAGGTCGCACAAGTAACATTAGAACAAAATACAAAATCTGATCTCAGTTTGTATACTAACACCAATAAATGAGCACTGCTGATAGGATCATATGACACCGCACTTCACTAAGAAGCAAACAAGACAAAATTTGGTTAAGAAACTGTATACCAAGACAAAAAAGTCAGCTACCACCAACGAGATGGGGGAGTTCTGAAAGCTTTAGGCTTATGGACAATACGAGTGAAGAAGCTGGAAATATAGTGTTATTCAGTCTTCCAACAAGTCCCAGGGTTTAACAAATAGAAGGGGTTTAAAGGGTTGGAAGTGTTAGAATTACCCATCTATACAGATTCCAAAATCCACTTTTTCGGTCAGTGACGAAAAATAGTTCCCCTGCATGGCATACATTACTAAGCATTAACTTGAGATACAAAAAGAATGACATATTTGGAAACTCTTGGTAAATTTTCATCATAAAAGATGTCAAGAGTGACACCAAAATCAAGTAACTCTTTATCAAAGGGGGAAATACCTTCGCTTGACCACTTGGGTTCAGTTGGAGACTCCTCCAGAGCTGGATCTTGACCAGCGACACATACCCGTTTGTAAATTTCTCTACACAACGTAATCAATGTCATCATTTGATTTGAACATCGAAACAGAGATGGGAAAATGAAAATTAGAAAAGACTTAGTTGCTGGGTAAGCTGTCGACTAATAACTTCTCGAAGCTATACAAAATTAGCAGTGCAACTTACCCAGTCTCTGAAATATAACCAACCCAGAGTTCAGTTCTATCCCAAGGCATGTTAGGATGGCCCCATTCTATCCATGCTATCCGCTCTCCTTTAGGGTCTAATCTTGGGAATGCATAGAAGTCATTGCCACTTACTAACACCCTCGGTTCTGCATCTCAAAGCACCAAGACATGCAAAACAAAAATAAATATCATAAATGAGTAATTGAGCATAGTTCAGCTGTTTCCAAATCAAACACTACCTAGGGCATCCTTGCCATTGAGGTCCACGGCAACAATCGCAGCGATAGCATCAATACTACTTACACGGCGATCTGGCAAGACAAGGAAAACCCAGATTTAGAGCTGGCATTCTCAAGTTTCAGCACCAAGCATCAAAGAGAAACCAACAGACTCCACCTTCCATCACAGTAACGTATCGGTTAAGCCGTGGGTCGAAAACCCCATCAGCATAAGACACAACCGGTCCACCATAATCCGGTGTCAGTGGGACAATGGCTGCATCTGCAAATGGCTGACCTTGGGAGTCAATAACCTGCCTGTAAAGCCTCTGGTCCTTGTAGTTGGAGAAGAAAACCGTGTCGCCTGAGACACAGAACGCCCCTCCCCCATAGTCCTGAGCCGTCGTCCTCACCCCAAAGTCTTTTGGGGTGACATCCACCGGCTCGTCCCCGGGTTCCCCAGGTTCCCTCACCAGAACCCCCCGTCTATAAAAAGCTCAAAACTTGAAAACAATTACAAAAGATGGAGCCAAATATATCCCAAAAGCTCAAAACTTTAGAAACAACATAGTGTTTGGTTGACTAATCCGAATAAGTAAGTTCAATCCAATCCAAAAAAATAGAAAATAAAGTAGTCTACCGAATTTACCCTGCTTCGGCGGGGCGGGATTCGAGCCAGAGGAGGCGGCCAAGCCCATCGATGGCGGTGCCTCCGAGCCGCTTGGAGGAGCCGGAGACTATGTCGGCGGTTATGGGGGACTTCCAGGACCCGTAAGGCGACGTGATTCTCTCATCCTTGGTCGAGACTGACGACATCGTTTGGGAGGACGAAGTTGCTTGTGCTAGGGACAGGACAGGAGAGTGAGTGTGGGTATAACACCGTTGACTTATTGTCTTAAGAACTTGTAAGAGTCAACCATCAACCAACCATTGATTGGTCTTTATTAATTTCTACGTCAAACAGCATTGAGATGGGCACCACTAATATTAAATAATTACCGGATTAAATTTGTAGCTTTTTAGTTCGGCTGGTATTATGTTGTATAAATTAATCAAAAAAAAACACTATATGGATAATTATAATTCTAAGTTCTTTATTGTTAGATTCTAATCAGACAGTTTACCGAATGTTGGTTGCTGTTAGTAGAAAATACTCAAAACGTCTCTTGTTAGAAGGAAAAAAAAATAATAATTACCAAATTTTTGTTGTAACTGCATTTCATAAGACTCAACATAAACACACCTTTTTTTTTGTTAAGTACTCAACTTAGACACCTGTACTGCAGTTAAATAAAAACAACATTTTACTTAACAAATCACTTAATATTATTATGTAATCACCTTATGTTAATTTTGGTGATTTAGATTTAACATATTCACATTTTTAGTATATATTTTTCGCGAAAAGCAATTAACAGACCAAGGAACCCTAAATTAGGAAAAGAGCAAGAAGAAACTCGCAGGGAAGAAGAAGAGTGTGTGGCGAAGCCTGCTCTCTCTCTCTCTCTCTCTCTCTCTCTCTCTCTCGGGGTTGGAATTGGAAAGTATCCGTTGCACCGTCTTGCGTACTTCTAACGCAGAAGATGACATGGGCTTTAATTGGGCTTTCTTAGAATTTTTATTGGGCTTTTGTGAGCCTGGTTTCTGTGCATACGGTTTGTTTTGAGCTGGGCCTAGATCAGAGCTCAAAGCCTTGGTCTCCCGGAAAAAAAAAATACCCGATTCAATTTCGTGTCAACATTCAATTTTGCGGGGAATTTCGTGCCAGATTGGACTGTAGAGAATTGTAAACATTAAGTCATTATAATTTCATCTCTAAATTTGTAAGACATATTTACAATAAGAGTTTCTTTTTTTCAAATTTCAAACATTGTACTTTACATGTGTCATATCAAATAATATATATTTATAAAAAGCTCGATACTGTTTGGGTTAGAGGGATGTTTTGTGTCGTGTGGGCAATGCAAATGGTGACGTGGGCCCCTCCGTACCATTTACTGCCAAAAAATAAATCAACGGAACTCCAAACTAAATTGGATAATGTAAATTTAAATCAAACATGATTTAATAGATGCATATTTTGAAGGTTAGAGCTCATTGATAGAACTATAGAATCTATATATATATATATATATATATATATATATATATATATATATATATGTCAGTTGATCTCTACATTTCTCTGGCATCCCATCCCATATACTGCAAAATCATTTCAAGATCACTTTCATTTAAGTTCATCTTCATATTAATCTCTCCAGTAAAAAGGGTTTTGCTTATACCAAACTTATCTGATGTTTCTTATAATCTGGTTCCCGAAATTACATTTCCATAAACTCATAATCCTCCCCTAATTTCAACGTAAAAAAGGAAAAGCATGGCAATCCTTTATTTGTCAAGAGAATTTACAAAAACTAACGAATATCCCCCACTAAAGAGATTTATTTCACCAACATTATTCTTTCCGTCTGAGCTCGGCATGGTGAAACTACAACCTGCAGATTCGGTATCGTACCTGTCAAGTTCCGGTTTCAGTCGAAGTTATCAACTTTGATAGGAGTAATGTCATCTGCTACATTGAAGTGTCCAACCAAGCGAGCGAAGAACATCATTTGTTGCTCTAGGGTGAACTTGATGTTCTCAGCCTATTTGTGATCAGAGAGAGATCAACAGCTTAGGAATCTCGATCGCAAGGATCGACCAACTTGATTTAATCGTATGTTCAGTGCATTACCTTGCGGAAACCGTGCTGCTCTCCTTCGTACTCCACAAGAGCAACCGGCAGGCCCTTTTTCTTCAAAGCCTGATAGATTTTGCGTGCTTGATCGGGAGGGACAACCTGAGCCAATCATGGAATACAGTCATCTTCATTTCATCTCAGGAAAGAAATACCAGGGCCGAGGAATTATAACCTCAGCTCTTTCAGAAAACAGAACTCAACTAGATCTACTTTGAAAGACAATGAAAGTACTTATCAATCTGCATGATTAAACTCGGTTTGCTAATGGCAAAAAAGGGAACAAAGCTAACTTCTAGTAAATTACTGCTGCAGGACAATCGACAAAAGGCTGACTATATGGTGGGATTCACTGCTTTAAAAGAAGTTAACCAAGAAAAGGATTTCATACCTTGTCCTCCAGCCCTTGGAATAAGATGATTGGACATGAAAATTGATCAACAAAATTGATTGGAGATCTGTCGAAGAAATCCTTTTCAGAACCTGTATTTTGTCAAAGAGCATCAGTTTCTGTCAAATGATACAAGAATAGAAACATAAACTTATAGGCTATATCTGGTTGCCGGATCATTACCAACAAGGTTATCCATATAATGGGACTCGAACTTATGAGTCTCCGCTTTCAACAAACTTAAGTCTGCGACCTGAACCGAAAACGTCACAAGTACTGTTATAAGATGCATATGATATGACTGATCTCATAGTATCAGGTCATTAGAAGCTAACTCCGACACTTATATAATTCATTGATAAGAATTAGACTCGAGATCTAGTAGATTATAGAAGAATCTGCAGAAGGAACTTCAAGTGCAGACCACCAGTCGATACTTACAGAACTTCACAGGTCCAAGATCTTGAAACAAAGAAAATTGCAACATCATTTGTTCCACAAGGAAGAAAAGAGGATAGGAATGGAGAGGTGTTTGTCTTCATTATGCAAAGAAGTAATATTTGATTCTAGGCTAAACACACCTCTAACCCACACTCCTCAAAAAAAGTAAGAGCACTTACACCGTATAAGGAAGCTCCAGCCTTAAATGTTTCTTTGAAAGCAAGAGCGGCTAAAGTCGTATATCCACCAGCTGAGCCTCCAGTTATGCACAAACGTTCGCCATCCACCTTTCCATTGTCCACCTACATGCATAAAAATGAACATGTGTATCCCATGCGTTCAGTAGAAATAAGTTAATTCTTATGTGGTTAGTCCATAAATATCTGCGACCGTGCACACTGCGAGATAAACAACAGATTTGCGGACTGATTCTTAGAGCTTACCAAATACTTCGCACAACTACAGCAATCATTCACATCGACAATTCCCCATTTCTTATTCAAGCGTTCGCGATACTCTCTACCATACCCTGCAAGGTTTTAGACATGTTAGCACCAGAATTTTTATGTTATATCTCTCGAGAAGCCCGGTAAAATTGGCTCGGTAACAAAACCATAAGAACACCAAAGATTGGTGCCATTCACATCCGTCTTCTTTTGAAGCATGGGAATACTGTAAACTAACACCCTGTTGCAACAAACAAGGACAAAACAATCTATGCGTATTCACCACAAAATATCATGATGATTGATTGACCCAGCAAAAATTTTTTTACTAGATAGACCGCAATATTTGTATGTTGAGTCCAGGATAAGAACAAACCAGTGCTTCCACCATAATTAACGTCCACAAATGCCCAACCTCTACTGGTCCAGTACTGGATGCTCCAGCTTAGGACGCCACGTGTTTCGCTCGTAGGCCCTCCTGGAAAAAGATGAACGGCATTGATCATCTTATATATAGGTGAAGCAATACTTGCTTCTTTTTCAAATACTAACTAGACTCCTCCAGAGATGTTTATAAATTAGCAAACTCACCACCATCAATGGTCCATGGTAGATATCTCTCATAAAGCTATTGAATGGCACTGAAAGTGAGAGAAGCAGCATAAGACAGAAGGATCCAATTACCATGACTTTTCAGAAGAAGTGGGGGCTTCTCATCTTGACTAGCTTGGTATATGGGATTTGAGGGTGGATAAAAGTACGCATATGCAGTTTGACCAGGAACTTCAGTGGGGAATTCAATCAGTTCTGGCAAGCTTAAATATTGCTTGTAATTTGAACTGTCAGAAGAGGATGACCACATAATCTTGAAATCCACAACACTTGACCCAGAATCATCCAGAGTCACCTGGAAAAAGGAGGTAGCATTCTTTCATACAAGTGCTCTAAAAATTATTTCTGGCAAAAACCAAGGGAGTCCAAATTAACAAGTTGTAGCACCTTAGCCACTGATGATGGCAGAACAGCAGATGCTCCTTCAACATATAAACAATTATTTCCTGAAATCTGCATGGAATGCGCATCTTAGAAGTCCATGGAAAATGTCCTCTATGAGGGCCTCCACCCCCAGTAACAAAAATTAGAGATGTTAAAGACTTCAGAAAGTACAATGTTATTGATGTCTGTGAAAGGAACATCAAGTAGTGAGAACGATCTCTGAACAAGATTGAGCACTCCCAAATATGATCTCCCATTTTGCCTGAAACCAAACATTAAAGTGTCACCAAGTAACAAGCTTGGGGGTTTTACAATCTAGAGCGCATGAGAATTTGTCCATCAATATCAGAAGAAACAGAAAGCAACTTTGTTTACACATAGATACCTGTAGCTGCAAGCAACTAAATCATGCCCTTCCTTATTTCGAATAACTTCATAAGAACTAGAGCCAAACACCCAGAGTGGTCCAGAGAATTCAGCATTCAAGGGGTAAAGATCTTCTACATCGTTTGCAGACTCAACCTGTCGCCAAGAAAAAGAAAAAAGTCTAATATAAATTAATAACCTATAGTTCCAAGTAAAGATATTAGATGAGACACACACCACAAAAAAATAAGATCTTCAACGTCACATTAACAGTGTCAAAGCTTGTTTTATCATGAGGAACATTGTCCAGCTCAATCAACATTCAAGATAGGGGGAGTTTTGAAAGCTTTAGGCTTATGGATCATACAAGTAAAGAGGCTGGAAATAAGTGTTACTGGCCCCAATATTCTGTCCTCAAACAAGTCCCAGGGTTTAACAAGTAGAAGGAGTTTAAAGAGTTGCACTAACTATCTATCAGAAATGGGGAAGTGTTAGACTCACCCATTTATACAGATTCCAAAATCCACTTTTTCTGTCAGTCAAGAAAAATAGTTCCCCTGCATGGCATACATTAAGCAATGATTGAGATACAAAGAGAATGGCATAATTGGAAACTCTTGGTAAATTTTCATCATCGTAAAATATGTCAAGAGTGATACCGAAATCAATTAACTCTTTAAAAATGGGCAAGTACCTTCACTTGACCACTTGGGTTCAGTTGGAGACTCTACCAGAGCTGGATCTTGACCCGCAACACAAACCCGTTTGTGAATTTCTCTACACAACATGATCAAGGTCATACCATTACCAGTAGAAACAGGGAAGCAAATAGGAAAGCCAGCGAAGACTTAGTCTCTGCCTAAGCTATCAACTAATAATTTCTTGAAGCTGAAAAATTAGCAGAGCGCATACCCAGTTTCTGAAATATAACCAACCCAGAGTTCAGTTCTATCCCAAGGCATGTTCGGATGGCCCCATTCTATCCATGCAATTCGCTCTCCTTTAGGGTCTAATCTTGGGAATGCATAGAAGTCATTGCCACTTACTAACACCCTTGGTTCTGTATCGCGAAGCACCAAGTCACAAGAAAGACAAAACAAATATCTATCATTAGGACACTCAAGTGGATCAAATGCAAAGAATTAAGCCTAGTTAAGCCGATTCCAAATCAAACACTACCTAGGACATCCTTGTCATTGAGGTCCACAGCAACAATCGTAGTGATAGCATCAATGCTACTTACACGGCGATCTAGCAAGACAAGCAAAACCCAGAATTAGAACAGGCGTTCTCAAGTTCCAACACCAAGCATCAAAGAGAAAACAACAGACTCCACCTTCCATTACAGTGATGTAGCGATTAAACCGTGAGTCGAAAACTCCATCAGCAAAAGACACAACTGGTCCACCATAATCCGGTGTCAGTGGCACGAGCGCCGCATCTGCAAAATCACCAGAAAACTACATAAACAAGAGAAACAAAAGACCATCAGGAAGTAGCATTTAGAACTCACGCGGCTGACCTTGGGAGTCGATAGCCTGCCTGTACAGCCTCTGATCCTTGTAGTTGGAGAAGAAAACCGTCTCGCCCGAGACACAGAACGCGCCTCCTCCATATTCCTGAGCTGTCGTCCTCACTGCGAACTCTTTCGGAGTGACATCCACCGGCTCGCCCCCGGTTTTCTCGGGCTCCCTCACGAGAACCGCCCGTCTATAAAAGCTCAAAACTTTATAAACAAAACAATATTCTACGAAAACCAAACTTTTGTGCTGACTAATCCCAACTCGTAAGTTCAAGCCAATCATAGAAACAATAAAGCTCTCTTACCCTGCTTCGGCTGGGCGGGATTCGAGCCAGAGGAGACGACCAAGCCCGTCGACGGCGGTTCCGCCAAGCCGCTTGGAGGAGCCGGAGACGACGTCGGCGGTGATGGGAGACTTCCAGGACCCGTAAGGGGATGTGATCCTCTCGTCCTCGGCCGAGACTGACGACGACATCGTTTTGGAGGACCGAAGTAGAGTGTGTTTGGGACGGGAGACGGCGGTTTTGGTGGCGGTCCGGAGGGTGCGGAGGTTGGCGAGGAGAGTGGAAGAAGAGAAGTGAGGAGTGGACGTAGGGTTGGCAGTGGAAATGCGAGTGAGAGTGGCTATAGCGGAGGAGATAACCATTGACTTTTTTTTGTCTTTGGAAGAGCAAAGACCAATCGACGACTATTGACTTGGGCCATTTATTAAATTCTACATCGGAAACGGCATTGAGGTCCGCGTTTTGTAGAGGAAAACGGCATTGAGATACGATCATATGGTTTAAAAATGATTATTTGAGTTATGATATATATATATATATATATATATATATTCTCGTGTTTATTTTAGATTCGGATGATTTTTCGAGCTAAGTTTGACTCTGCATTAACGGGATCATTTTGAAACTAAGTTTACACCTATATCACACATATTTTTCTTCTTCAATTTTTTCTTCTTCTTCTTCGACAAATTTTTCAACTGCCAACTCAGATTTGTACTTCTTATGCTCAGATATATGTACTCAGATTTCTTCAAATTTTTCAACTGACAATTTTTTTTAGATATATAGATATTAATTTCATTAAAAAAATATCATAAGAACAACTAAGATTTGTACTTCTTATGCTCGGTTTAGGTATCCATTCGGTCCACATACTCCTGGAGTGCACTACAAAAAATGCACTTACCTATTACATAACCAAGGAACAAAATATTCTTCTAAAAAAAACATCAAAGCAACCAGATTACAAGAATAACGAAAGCCCAACGTTGTTTTTAATTTTTTATCCTTCTAGTTTTTGGTCGGAGTGTTGTTCAAAAAGCTAACGATGGTGATGATGGTCTTCTACTCGTTTTCACGATCCTTGAACCAGGCCCATTTTATAGTTCTCGTTTGGATCCATGGCCTGTTTGCATGGGCCCTCATTGTGATTGGTTTAGAATACTTAGTTTTCCAGAAAACAACTTATAGTCATTGTTTTGAAAAACGAACCGGGTCGATCTCCGGTTCGTCCGGTCAAGCCGGCCAACCACCGGTCGGACCGAAAGTATTTTTTTTCTATTTTTTTGTAATTTTTGATATATATATATATATAGGTATATATGTGTAATTTCCATCTATTAATTAATATTTATTGAAATTTCTGGTCAAATCAGACGGTTTTCATCCGGTTGGGACGGAAACTACCCAGTCCGACTGTTTTTTGTCCAACTCGACCGGAGGGCAGTTTTAAGCCAAACCCAAAATGGTGGTTGGTCTGTTTGACGGTCCGACCGGCCCGACCGGTCGGGCCGCATTTTTTAAAACACTGCTTATAGTTAAAGTTATTTAAAATTTAGCATGTGAGTTTTGTAACATTAAAAAAAAAGAAACGCAGTTCAAATTTTGAATTAATCTACCCACTGAGTATCCGAAATTTTTTGATATCGACCCAAAAAATTTACTTTTTCACGAAGTAATGTAGATTTTTAAATAAAATTAAAGAGGAAATTTTGTTTTAATTTTGTAGAATTACACTTATTTTCAACTTAGTACTTTGTAGTTTGACTTTTTTTTATGGTCGGTGTGAATTAATTTTTTTGGTGGTTGTGGTTTCATGATATTTTTATGACAATTTTCTAACCATTATTAGTTTCATAGAATTATTAACAATAAGTCATTCTACTCTACAATAATCTGACAGATTACATCACGCATTTCGCAATCACAACTTATGATGAACTAATTAAGGTCCCTGACCTTCTCTTACCTAAATCAAGTTTTTGCCTCCTTGGGCAGGAGATTAATTTGAAGGATCAAGGATGAAAGAGTCAAAGCTTACAATTATTTTGCTAATCTCGTCTTCAATGTTGAGATTGAAACATTTAAAGCATAAATCGTTTCGTTATATTTAATATTTCTAACGGACTGAATTTCAAAAATATCACTGAAATATTTTCAATTGTAATCATCCTATCAGCAAATCATCCCTAATAAATAAGAAGATCAGCTGCGCAACTCAGCAATATCCAAAGGCATTCAATATAATTGTCAGCTATTTCCTCAGAATATCAATATCTTAATTCTTTAATGTTTCCAAATATAATTAACATTAATATTTGATAAGCAAATCATCTCAATAAACAAGGAAATCAGTGTGCCAACTCAGCAATATTCATTCTATCTGTATCTTTTTTTCCTTGAAGATTCGATCAAATTTGGAAAATGTGAATATCCTTTTATGGCACCAGTCAATTTAGCATCTTAATACGCAGATTTTTAGGATGTAATGTCATTTAATCCACTTTGGAATCAAAAATCTCCCCTCCACTATAAATAGACCAAACCCTATCATTGTCTCTCACCTTATACTCATTACAACTAACAGCCATTATATAGTTATAATCAACAAAAATAGTGAAGAGAAACATGAAATCCTCAATCACATGTGCTCTATTAGGCTTACTCGTGGTGGTAGCAATTAGCACCAAGATGGTGAGAGGTGATATTCCATGCTTTTCTGCCCTAGCGAGGCTATCTTCTTGCAGAGATTATATGGTTGGCAACTCTCCATCTCCACCTGGTACGGTCATAGCATTTACATAATTTGATATATTCAATAGTCGGAATTCAGTTTTTTTTTTACTTAAAAATTTTGTGTTATGATCATTGTAAAATCTTCTTGGCAGACACTTGTTGCATAGCAGCTGCGGAACTGAACCGAGATGCCAACACCAAAGAGATTAGGAAAGGGCTCTGCAATTGCTTTAAGCAAGCTCTTCCTGCTCTTGGTGTCCTTCCAGATAGAGCTTTGGCTCTCCCTGGCCTATGCAAAGTCTCTGTCCCTGTCCCTATTAGCCCCGACATCGATTGCAACAAGTAAATAGCAAGTTTGATGACGATTTCAATTATTTGATATTTCTTTATTCCTGTATTTTACTTTAGTTGTTAAAAAATAATAATTGTTATTTTTCTGTATTTTTGGGTGCAGTATCAATTGATTTGTAAGCAAGGAGGAGGGATCAAGTGCGTGGGTGAAGCGAATCAGAGGGAATTTTATGATTCAATAAAATAATATTTTTTTCCTTATTTACCACCAGTATATGGAAAATATATCTCCATAAGATGTGTTCTGCCCTTTGTTGTTAAGCCTGAGCATGCGTGTGGGCAAAATGTAACACACATTGATCAATATAATTTATAATTTTATTACAATATATTATGGTACCTTTCTAGTTGTTAATGATTATGATGACATATTTTCTGATTATCCCATGGATCTATAAAAATTGTCAAAATACCTAGATACTAATTAAAATAAGTGCACTCATGTACATCGTCACACTCGCCCTCGTGCGAAAACCTCTCCTAAGCTAGACGAGGGCCGCATGGTCCTCTCCTAGATCTTTACACACGAGCATCGAAAGTTATTCCAATCTAATAAAAAAAATTAGTTTGAGTAGGACAAAATGTAAGAATGCTAAAATTTTATTTAAAATATTGTATAACAGTTTAAAAGCTATAGCAGACATTCGTCTAATTACTATTTCAACTCAAACCACCCAATAAGAGTATGATTCAATTGTGTCTCGGCTCACTAGTGGAAATGAAATTCGATCATTGGTTAGAGAACTTTAGAAGTGCCAAGTAGAATATCGTAAAATCCTCCAAAAAGAAAGTATTTTCACAAGGTAAATGAACTCAATTTCAACGCTATACTCGCACAAAAAAAGGCATTTCAACCTAGTTAAATATGTCGATAAAGGTTATAATCAGTGGAAAAATGATTCCAAGTTATAAAATTTGAGTTGTAACTAGGAAGTTGGCCATTGAATTGAGAAAATCTTACAATGATTATTCTACTGGTATGACTTAGCACCATGCCTAATAAGAAGAGAAAGAACAGGTTCGATTTCGTTTTTGGATTATTCAAAAAATGACTTAGCACTATAAAACTTAATTATTGAGAAAATTTTAACAAATTAATGAGAGGCTAGGTTCTCCTAACTAGTCACAAACTTGTAAATACCGGTCACTCCAAAAATGCCAACTCGATTTGCGATCGGCTAAATAATTTAGTTAATTAACTGACTATGATAAATGACTATAAAAATAAAATCAAGATCGTGGCGAATCTTGAAAAGAACTTATTTCCCAAACATAATTATTCTGTTTAAAAAAAATCAAACCATTTACGATAGGCCTAATTTCATGTCTTCTTTTCCTTTAAAAATATAGGACCAAAATGATAAATATATAATTAATCTATTTACCAAAAAATAGGTTTAGGAGATGAATTGCTCATTGTTGTTAGTAATTTAGGTCCGATTAGAAAGAAAAAATAACAAATTTCCTTTTTCGTGTAAACATTTTTTTTTTTGGTAAAAGTGGTGAGTGTCATATTACATTTTTCATTCCATAACATAAGAACAACAACGACCAACAAACCATACGAGAGGCTCCAGCCTCTACATTGTCTTGCAACAGTAAATGAATACCACCTTTTGAGGTGGGCTTACTATAACATGAAAACCAAGGGGAAAAGAGAAGACTTCTCGGAAGAAATGGACTACCTCTATTAACCAATCAAGATGGACGAGCTTCAAGCACTTACTCACGAAGATCCATGTTTCGAGGTAGGAGATGAAGCATAGAGAAAGATAGAGAGGGAGGAGAAGGATAATTTTGAAAAATATAAACTAGAAAATGATTGTTTTGGATGCTTTTTACACATAGTGATCATGAGAGAGTAATTTATATAGATGGGTGACCATAAAGATCAAAAAAATAGATTAGTAACCACAGACAAATTATTATAGGTTAGTGACCATGATAGCAAAACTCCTGGAAAAAACCCCAAGACCAAATATCAAATGAAAAAGAGGGGGAAAATCATTAAACAATCGTAGCCCAGGAGAGAGGCTTAACCTCTTCCAAGCTCCATAATCTGCATCTGAGGCTTACCCTCCAACCATTCCCTAAATTCCTAATTACACATTACTAAAACCAGAATTCCTTAGTTGTCAAATAATGGGGATACGGAATAAGGCCAGATTGGGGAACAATTGACCAATTTTTTTTTCTGAAATTGGAGAAAAAATTGCCCTAGGGTTGGGAAATTGGGGAAGAAATCCCCCTTATTATGAAAGTTTCAGTTAGACCGAATTTTCCTGGGGTGATGCCAACACAAAAACCACCCTGTCAGAGCCAAAATAGGGCTATTACCATCATAATTTTTATATTTATTTATCTAGATACGTGGTTTAAAAAAGAGTTTTTCAATATGACATTTTAATGACAAATTGTTAAATATTATTTGGCAATTGTTTCACGTGGTCACATCCACTATATGTCAATTTTCTCATTTGCGTTAAATGGCCAGTGAAATATACGCCTAAGCTTTGCTTCTTGTATACGTACGTCTTCGAATGTCGGTGTTAAATGGTCTGAATTTCTCCGCAATCTAGCCCATCAACACTTGCTCGAGGAGGCGGTAAAACATATGCATGGTTTCGAATCATCTCAATTGCCATATCAATACTACGAGACAAAAGAAAAAAATCATTTCTCCCACATTATGTCAGAAATTCACTAACCATGGAACAAAATCGTACAAACAATACGGATGAACATCCCATGGTTGTAATCTCCTTGCAGTGATATATCTTTTTAAGTTAAACTAGTTATAGATCTCTTCGACAATATAGAAAGGCAGCTTTTTGTCCTTAGAAAGAAGGTCAACACTCATGAAATTCGTCTTCAAAAGTGTTCCAACTTTCTCTTTATCGTAGTTTAAGTTGTCAATAGTTGCAATTTACTTCATTTAGACCCGTCTTGTGTCTAAGATTGTGTACACCTTGAGAAAATTAAGGAGTATTTTACTTGTGTCCCGCACAAATCCCTTTATACTTCAAAAGAAACTCTAAAGTTTCATATTTGAAAGTAGAATCAATGGCTTGATTGTGAAACTCATGAATATGTAATGCTTATTTCAGATACTAAAGGGCGTAGGCCTTACCACTACTAAATCAAATTCAAATTATCAAAACTATAATTTAAATTCAATTTGACTGATTACAAATTTTAATGCTACTCAAAAACCATTCAATTAGAATTGAATTCATCCGAATTTGAATAGTTTTTCATTTTTCCAAATCACAAACATATTAGTAAATGAACGATGCCATTAACTTCTTTGTTCGAACTCATTGGGAATTAATTTTCAACTGATTATAACATTCACCTAGCAGATTTGACTAGGCTTGAGATGTTTTTTCTTCTTCTTTTTAGAATGATTAAGATTTTTTTTCTTGTGCAAGTATTATATTAATTCATCTCTATACAATTAAATTGACTCAATTTACCTCGTACAATGAAAGATTGAGAATTTGGTTGAATTGCTCAATTGTATTATTAATTTGAGTGTAATTGCAAGTGTATATACACTTAATTGAATACTAGGGCTACACAATTACAAGGATGTACAATAAGAAACAATTGATCTTGTTGATGGTTAAGGAACTACCGTTGTTCTCAGTTAGGAAGGACATATTGGGAATCTTTGATTCGATCCTTCAATTAAGTTTTGGAATCGCGTGATTATAATTAGGGAATCAGTTGATTGATCTTCTTATCTAGGCACGAGATCTTCCCAGATTGATGTCAATTTCTTTTCTTAATCATAATAAATACGTTCATTATGATAATTTTGAAAATAGATCTCGAAAGCTATCCTTCTATTCGCTAAACCATTTTTTTAAAAATGAACATTGATGTATTGAATTTTCACTTTAATCTATTATGGTGAGTTGCGTAGCTGATCTCCTTGTCTACTGGGATGAATTGGTGATCGAATATTAATGTTAGTTAGATTTGAAAAAATTGAAAGAAAAAAGATATTGATATTCTTAGGGAAGATAGTGACTCAAATTCTTTACCCACTCCTGAATCAAGATAAAACTTAATTCATACTCTCATGGTTAGTTTGAGTTAAAATAATAATTAGACTATTCTCATGTTAAATATCTAATTGGTCGCAAATTTTTTGTAACAAATCTTTTACACTATTATGTTGCAAGCTACTCAAACGAGATAAAAAGTGGATTTGATTGACGATGTTTGGGAGTTAGTTCTTCAAGGCGTGTATTGTGACCAAAATATTTTAGTTAAGTTAGAAGGATCCACAATTGTTGGTGAAGATAATTGATAGTCATGCAATGACAATAATTTGCCAGAATGATTAAATAACTCTAAAGGTACACCATAATAGATTAAAGTGTTACATTTTGCTTACGTGCATAACTTAGCTTAACTACAAACGACTATGTGCATATTATTTCTATGGAGATATAGATTCTACTTATTGGTGAATCAAAATAAAAAAATACTAAATTATAATCTATGCATGAAAATAGCCTCGCTAGGGCAGAAAAGCATGGAATATCACCTTTCACCATCGTGGTGCTAATTGCTAGCACCATGAGTATGCCTAATAGAGCACATGTGATTGTGGATTTCATGTTTAAATCTATCATTTTTAGTCTTAGCCATTTGTTGTTGAGCTAAGACATGCACGTAAGCAAAACATAACACTTTAATCTATTATAGTAACACTTTTCTGATTCACCAATAAGTGGAATCTGTATTTCCATAGAAATAATATGTAATTAGCTATTTGTAGTTGAGCTAAGATATACATGTAAGCAAAACACAACACTTTAATCTATTATGGTGTACCTTTCGAGTTATTTAATCATTCTCGTAAATTACTATCATTGCATAACTATCAATTATCTTCACCAACAATTGTGGATCCTTCTAACTTAACTAAAATATTTTGATCACAATACATGCCTTGAAAGATTAACTCCCACACATCGTCAATCAAATCCAATTTTTATCTGGTTTGAGTATCTTGTAACATAATAGTGTAAAGGATTTGTTACAAAAGATTTTCGACCATTTAGATATCTAACATAAGAATAGTCTAATTATTATTTCAACTCAAACTAATCATGAGAGTATGAATTAAATTTTATCTTGATTCACGAGTGAGTAAAGAATTCGAGTCACTATCATCCCTCAGAATATCACTATCTTTTTTCTTTCAATGCTTCCAAATGTAATTAACATTAATATTGGATCACCAAATCATCTCAATAGATAAGGAGATCAACTGAGCCAACTCACTATAAAAGATTAAAGAGAAAATTCAATACGTCAATGTTCATTTTCAAAAAAATTGGTTTAGCCAATAGAAGGATAGCTTTCAAGATCTACTTTTTTCATCACCAATTATATTGAAAAGATTAATGTGCAATTAAGATACACCACATTTTGAGGATACAATTTAGCATCTCAATACGCACATTTGAGGATATAATGCCATTTAATCCAGTTTGGAACCAAAAATCCCCCCTCCACTACAAATAGACCAAACCCCATCAGTTGTTCTCTCACCTTATAAATATTACAACTAACACCCATTATCCATAGTCTACCACTTGGAAACAAAAATAAATAGCTATAATAAAAAAATGGTGAAGGGAAACATGAAATTCACAATCATATGCGCTCTATTAGGTCTAGTCATGGTGCTAGCAATTAGCACCAAGATGGTGAGAGGTGATATTCCATAGTTTTCTACCCTAGCAAAGCTATCTTCATGTAGAGATTATTTAGATGGTAACTCTCCATCTCTCCGGTCATAGCATATACATAATTTGATATATTTAATAGTCGAAATTCAATTATTTTTTAACAATTTTATGTTATGATCATCATAAAATTGTCCGGGCAGGCACTTGTTGATAGCATTCGCAAGACTAAAATAGGATGCCAACATCCAAGAGATCAAGAAAGGGCTCTACAATTGCTTTAAGCAAGCTCTTCTCGCTCTTGGTGTCTTTCCAGATAGAGCCTTGGCCCTCCCTGGCCTATGCAATGTCTCTATCCCTTTTTCTATTAGTCTTGACACTGAATGCAATAAGTAAATAGCAAGATTCATGATAATTTCAATTATTTGATATTTCTTTATCTATTTATGGGTTGTAATTGATTTTTAAAATTAATATCATTATTTCTTTAATTTTATTTCGTGCAGCATCTAGTGATTGATATGCAAGGTGGAGAGGTCAAGTGCATGCATAGAAATAATTTAGTTTTTTTTCTAATTCACCAATAAGTGGAATCTGTATCTCCATAGAAATAATATGTACTTAGCCATTTGTAGTTGAGCTAAGACATGCACGTAAACAAAAAGTAATATTTTAATCTATTATGGTGTACCTTCCGAGTTATTTAATCATTTTAGCAAATTATTGTCGTTGCATGACTATCTTCACCAACAATTGTGGATCCATTTAACTTAACTAAAATATTTTGGTCACATACACGCCTTGAAGGATTAACTCACACACATCGTCAATCAAAAAGTTTGCAACTATTTAGATATCTAACCTGAGAATAATTTAATTATTATTTCAACTCAAACCAACCATGAGAGTATGAATTAAATTTTATCTTAATTCACGAGTGGGTAAAGAGTTCGAGTCATTATCTTCCCTTAGAATATCTCTATCTTTTTTCTTTTAATGTTTCCAAATATAATTAACATTAATATTTGGTCACCAAATCATCCCAATAGACATGAAGATTAGCTGAGCCAACTTACCATAATAGATTAAGGAGAAAATTCAATACATCAATTTCATTTTCAAAAAATTGGTTTAGCGAATAGAAGGATAGCTTTCAATATCTATTTTCAAAATTATCATAATGAACGTATTTATTATGATTAATAAAAGAAATTGACATCAATCTGGGAAGATCTTGCGCCTAGATTTTTTTTTTTAGAATCCTAATCTATTACATGTTAGAGGCAGGGTTTGAACCATGACCTCTCCCCACCCCAACCCACCCCAATGCCACTGGACCAAATAGTTACGGACCTAGATAAAAAAATCAATCAATTGATTCTCCGATTCTAATCAAGCAATTCCAAGACTTAATTGAAGGATTGAATCAAAGATTCCCAACATCTCCTTCCTAACTGAGAACAACAATACTTCCTTAACTATCAACTAGATCAATTATTTCCTATTGCACATCCTTTTAATTGTGTAACCATAGTATTCAATTAAGTGTATATACACTTGTAATTACACTCAGATTAATAATACAATTGAGCAATTCAACCCAATTCTCAATCTTTCATTTTACGAGGTAAATGGACTCATTTCAATTGCATAGAGATTAATTGATCTAATAGTATAAAAGAAGTCAGGATAGAGAATGATTTGGGTTAAAATTCTGTGCACTATAAAAATTTACTTACAAAAAAGGAGTGAGTTGTATAGATACTTGCACGAGAAAAAAAACATCTCAATCATTCTAAAAAGAAGAAGAAAAAACATCTCAAGCCTACTCAAATCTGCCAGGTGAATGTTATAATCAGTCAAAAATTAATTCACAATGAGTTCGAACAAAGAAGTTAATGGCATCATTCATTTACAAATGTGTTTGTATTTTGGAAAAAATGAAAAACTATTCAAATTTGGATGAATTCAATACTAATTGAATAGTTTATGAGTAGTATTAAAATTTGTAATCAGTCAAATTGAATATAAATTGTAGTTTTGATAATTTGAATTTGATTTACTAGTGTTAAGCCCTACGTTCTTGTAGTATCTGAAATAAGCATTACATTTTCATGAGTTTGCACAATCAAGCCATTGATTCTACTTTCAAATATGAAACTTTAGAGTTTCTTTTGAAGTACAAAGGAATTTGTGCAGTACACAAATAAAATACTCCTTAATTCCCTCAATGTGCACACAATCTTAAACACAAGACGGGTCTAAATGAAGTAAATTGCAACTATTGGCAACTTAAACTACGATAAAGAGAAAGTTAGAACACTTTTGAAGACGGATTTCATGAGTGTTGACCTTCTTTGTGAGAACAAGAAGCTGCCTTTTCATATTGTCAAAGAGATCTATAACTAGTTTAACTTAAAAAGATATATCTCTGCAAGGAGATTACAACCATGGTTGTCAACTTTGGATTGCGCCTTATCAAATTGGACATGGTTGTTAGAGAGTGAATGTTCAAAAAAATGTGTAGTACGCTTTTTCGAATCATTATGCTTGGAGTTTATGCAATCATCATAATTGTATGATCTTTAATGAGAAAAAGTATGATTGGTTGGTTACCTGATTGTCTTTCGGGTAGGCTATATTTCAAACTCATTATGTTTTTACCAAACAAGAAAAAATTAATCTGACGACATTATGATATGGATAATGATACGAACATATGAATATTTCCTTTCTCGTGCATACATTATGGGGATAATTTCTTGAAATCTCTAGTTTGATTAAATCACTAATTTAGTCTCATTAGTTTGCCGTAAGAGTATGTAATTTAGCCCATAGTTGATGTTATCGTGTTAACATAATTTTGTAATTATATTTACTCATTTTCTCCTTCTACCTTCACTTTCTTCTTCCTCCATTTTATCTTTTCTTCTAAATTTTTAGACAAATTTAAAACTCAAATTAATATCTTATTAATAAAAATCTAAATCAATTAAAGAATTTAAATTTATAGAAACCTAGTCAAATTCAAATTAGAACTCAAATTAATTAGAAAACCAAAATCCTAATGGTGCCAATAACTCTGCTATCTGGACAACAAAGTGACATTCAAGACAGATGAAATCGAGAAGACATTTGTAGATCACCGTGTTGAAAAATAAAAAAAAATGGATGGGATATTTATTGCGGTCGACTTCGCACCAATTACTGCCATAACATCCGTCGTCCATAATCGGCACGAAAAAAGAAGCATTTAAAGAAATTCAAATCTTAATACATATAAATCGATCCACTTAAAAAACAGGTTTAGGGGAAGAATGCCCAGTTTTGTTGGCTTGGCTCAGTTTTCTTCAAATGGAAAGCAGAAAAAGGAAAATATACATATTTCTAACAGGAAAAGAAAAATAATTAAAAGAAAAATACGACTTTTAGTTTTTCATATAGCCACCAGATATAATTAATTATATACGGAGATGATTTTCTCTGTCTATCCAAACGGCCATGTGGCTGAAGAACACTTTTTTGGAATATTTTTATTTAGTTATCTGGAATTATTACTTTTTCAATTTTTCTAGAGCTTAACTATTTTTAATTTTGGACTTTTGGGTTTTTGTTGTTCTTTCAAATTTCCGGAAATCCTCTCAACTAATTAACTAATTCTGTAACAAAAGAATAATAGAATATACATCATGATGAGAAAGATCATTTTCCTGTCTTGTGCCAATCATCGAAAATGGGGCCATTTTCTTTTTCTCCCTTTCTCGAGCCATTTGTGTTTGCTCTTCTCCTTCTTTCCTTCGTTTCTTTCATTCTATAAGCAAGTCTTGAGGAGGGAGCAGTCTTCAATTAAGTGTGTGCAAATTATTGATTTTATGTTTTAATATTTTTATTTCGTATAAATTTTTAACACTAAAAATCTGCTAAAAAAATACGAGATATAAAAAATTGAAACACCCAATCACCAACTTATTGTAGGGATGAGACGACAAGCCCGACTTCCTACAAATCTTTATAACCCGTTACATCGTAGGGTATATTCCAAAACAGCAAACAAGTAATTAAAAGAATCAGAAACAGCAACAGAGTACTAATGTGCAGTTTCTAAAAAATAATGCGAATCTTTACATCTAAACTTCACGTTTCATTCACTGTGGGTCTCATTGAAAAAGTGTAGACTAAACCCCACGAAAATTTTCAGTACATAATAATTTATAATCTCTTTATATGTTCGTACTAAATTCGTTATATCTTCCATTAAATTTGTCCTTACTAAATTCCCTACCTACAATGTAACAAAATTAGAGTGAGAAGAACAGCGTAAAATTATAGTAATAAAATTAATAAAAGGGTTGTTATACATAAATCCTCTCAAGATTGTTGGCTTTTCCGATATCGTATGCAATGGTAAAGAAGCTAGTTATTTTGAATTTGGTCGGTATTACAAAGGAGCTGTCTAACCAAGATGCGATTTTGTATTTGATAATGTTTAGCCGTAACCTTACATCTTTATCAAGGATTAGATCATTTGTTTGAAATAGGTCCCGTAGAACTCATATGTAGGATGGGTAGTTCAACTGTACCAGGATGAGGTTCCAAGGTTGTAATCCTCTGCTTGCCTTTCTCATACAAGCTAGATGTTGAGTGTATTTATTTGGAGTAACGAAATATACCTTTTTCTTATTAAAAAAACTATTACCGAGTTGGGAATGCAATTCGACCACTAGTTGAAAATTTTTAGAAATACTAAATAGTATGTCATAAAATTTTCAAAAAAAAAAAGAAGCATTTTCACAAAGTAAATG